>JAYXIM010033000.1:0-11973 GCA_037575425.1 Anastrepha fraterculus
CGTAAAGCTAAATACAAAGAACCTAAAATTGTACTCCAATTTTCATCGTTTTCTCCCTTTAATGCTTTTATTGTTTCTTCTTCTGTTAATTCTGATTTCTAAATAAATATTTCTACATTCAGCGAGTACAGACTGTCTTCCAATTTCCATTTTCTTCTTCGCTCATATTATAGAGCCTGCACATTTTTGGCACATTTTAGAATCTATTGACATTTAACAAAAGTAGGCCACATCGTGTTTTGAAAATCATTGCGATATCTTCAATCTGCATTCCTTCTTTTATGTAGGTTGAACCCTAGTTTGGCCTAAGTGGTAGGTAGGTTCGAATGCCGCATTGCACATATGAACAGCGATGCCCCCCAGACCACGAAATGGGTCCGTTTTGAGCCGCAAGGGATGGGCTATATTTCTCCTTCCAAATTGAACTATCCTGAGTTTTGGACAAAGCGTAAAAGGTTGTTGGTACCTAAACTGTATAAATTATCCATATTAATTAAGAAGTAGGATCTAAAGTATCGGTTTCTGCTTCTGGCTGGAGCAGGCAAGTGCAAAAAAGGTGTTGAATTGTTTCGAACTCCTGCTCATTCCTACAGCTACGACAGAAATCATGCATGTTAAGGCCCTGGCAATATATGAGGTCCCCTACTGAGGCCGTAATTTGAAGTCTACTCAATTTTGTAACATTCTTGGATAGGTGTAAATTTAGCCTTGACCATGTTTGCCTAGCAATTTCACAGACATTGACACTAATCCATCTTTGATTTACAGAATTGATTAGTGCGCCCATAAAAAGAAGCTTACAAGTTATAAGAGGTAACCGCATAAAATGATATACATACATATGTTTGCCATACAGTTACCTTCTCTTACAAGTTGATCAACCCTACAGTTCCTTGGAGTATCTCTGTGGCCTGGAACTTAGAATAAGATAATTTGATGCTGTTTAGCCATCTCATTAAGAGATCGCGGCAATGTAAGACGCTCCTTGATGTTATTTGGAATGCATCCAGAGCCATTAGGGCTGCTTGGCTGTCTGATAGAATGCATATATTTTTCGCTGATATTCTGTTTATTTCTTAAGGCTTCAGAAAGCATTTATTTCCGTTTGAAAAACTCTCCGGTAGTTTACAGGATTCATTGATAAAAAGCTTTACGCAATATAACCCTGATTCTTCAGCGGTATCCATATTAGATCCGTCCGTATAGATCTTAACAGGTGTGTTGGGTGATGCATCTTCTTCGATTCATTCCAGTCTAGAAGAGATTTTTAATGAGAAATTCCTTTCGAAGGACAATCACTGCGCATATCCGAATAGGAGTCTAGAAAGGATGAATGTCATGTGTGAAAGTCTCCATTGTGAGCTCGCTCTGAGCCTTAAAGCGAAACGGGCCGCTGAATATTTGCACAAGAGATCAAGGGATGGCAGATGTAACAAGATGGCTGAAGCCATGAGTGCTGTGGTTTTGATTACGCTTCATATTTCTAATTCCGCTCTTTGCTTAATAAATTAAGTCTTTTTCTGCATAGCACTCCACCAGCTAAGACTGTTTGGTCTAAGTCCGCTATGTTTTATGGTGTGTTTGGTCTTTAATTCTGTCAGCAATTGTATGCAAAGGCTGTGTCACTGCTTACCATTGGTGCATAGTTAATCCGAATTCTGGGCCTATTTCATCTGGATGCTTGTAGCATAAAATGTTTTTTTCTATATATTCATATAAGGTTTTAAAAATATATTTCATGTGAAGACCCAATGTAAAATGTGGCTTTTTCCAGCAACGGTTTCCAGCGAAATTTCATAGTTTGGCATTGAGTCTTGTATCCTTAGAATCCGTTTTATGAAGTATCTTTGTAGTTTGGGCAGCATAAAATTTTGAGGATCTACAGACAGTTTGAAAAAGTTTCCATATATTTTTTACCGATACTGATGGTTTAGCAACAGAGTCCACCCAGGTGCAATTAATGCTTGCCTTGACTGTGTTGTTTCCCCTTTTGGTGTAAGTATGACACCCAACTAGCGATATTTCGCCACAGCCCTTACATCTTCGCCATTGTACCACCACTTTTATAACTGCGATATCCGGCCGCCTTTTCTAAAAATCATAATTTGCGATGTACTTGGATGTGCGCAGCAGTAGTCTTATATTAATATTTTCAACCAGTAGACAATTTCCCAAATAATCTTGGGGATCGTTCGGGCACAGCGTAAATAAGAGTGATAACAAACATCCCTGCTTCACTCATATGCCAGTTTCAAAATATTCAGACACTTCTTGACTTTTCCACACAGTACTTCATTTCATCACTTTATTCCATATGCATATACTCGTATAAGTAATTTTTTTTTCTATTTCTGTGTCCTCTATGGACTCGAAAACTAATGAATCCATTGAGCTGAAATTCATATTTTTGCAGATCTTTCTATCTGCACACTGGGGTTTAAGGATCGTGCCAGGGGGATCTTTCCGAGTAAGCAAGTTTGGAACGAGGGCAAAATCTGTATCGATGCTGATACCTCTATATTCACTAATGGCTCCAAGATGGAATCGGGGGGATTTTCTCTAAATCAATCAATTTATTTATTTCCTTAGAACTGCCGAATAGCAGTAGTCCTTTCTTCGACAACCTGGGGCAGTGCCCCGACCTAAGTCTCATCAATCTATTCCATTACATCAACAGCTCTGATGGGCTGTAGATATCTACCTGTTGTATGTCTCATAATGGAATCAAAACGGTAACCTGCAACTACTATTGTGTGTCACAATCTGAATCCAGATATCGCCACTCGCAACATGAGCAACGGCGAAGTGATACACAATAGGCATAATCGTACTAGCTACGAATCGGAAGTTGGTTCATTAGTTTCTATATTCCCTGCAGGGTATTGCATAAACTGTAGCATATACTACTAATACATACGTCACCTACACATGCATACATTTTAATCGTTTGTAGCATTTTAAAATTTTTTTATTGCATACTTTTGGCCATTCGTTAAAGGACGTTTAAGACAATTATGTTTTTCAAAACGGCGCCAATTTGAAAGCTCAACGGCTTCCCAACACTTAAGGGTGTCGGTATTTCTCCTTCAATTAATGAAAGGCCATTTAATTTGGGGGAAATGAATTAACTTATAAAATGGCTCTTTGGTTTAAGGAGTCGGAGAGATGATAGCGTTTACAGATGAGTGTACCGTCTGACTCATCTGGCTCATTGCAGATTAATAAAAAAACTATAAAAAAGTTATTTTGAAAAGCCACTGAAATAAATGGGCGATTATTTTTCTAGCCAGAATTGCTTTCACAAATTTCCAAGAAACAAAGCTAGGAAAGTACTGACATTTGTGAGAGCTTAAACATCACCAGTGCACTTTAAGTTGATCACATAAATGATTGGTCACAGAGCTGATTGCAAGAAAGAAGCAAACCCAAATCTCCTGTTGACTATTTATAGATCCCATATTTCCTTGAGCTATCTTAACGAGACGTTTATTTTCTAGAATTCCAGATGAGAATTCCAACGGAGGTTTTGCTTGCCGAGCAATTGAAACAGAATACGCCCATTTTAACTACGAATGCAGTCCCCGACATCTCCAGTCTCGATAAAATTATCGATTACCCCTCCGTTGGATACCCTTTTTAAAACCTGCGATGGGTGATCTTTTTCAATGATCCTTTTTAAAAGGTTATATCCATAAATCAAAAGAAAATTAAATTTTAGGAAGGTTCAGTCGGTAGAAGGTTCAGTCGCTAGCTATAATAGAAATATGTTGAATTCACGATCAAAGTCGAGAAAGGATCATTTTCTCATCGGACGGTTAGGAACGATCAGAACCTGGTTGTTTATTATGGACACTTGAGTGCCGAAAGCTGTTTTGTTTTTAGCCCTTATGGAAGGTGAAAAGACTCGTCTAGACTGATAGCGATTTCATGATGCTGACATTTCACATTTACTTTGTTTACCAACCCTGCTAGTAGAAATTTACTGAAAGTAAAACTGAATATCTTTGATCTGAAGAGGGAACTTTCATAAATATCTCGTATTTGGTAAAGAAAGGATTTGTGTCGCAGTCAAAAGCCAAAGAATTGGTTACATTATTTGGAAAAAAAGCCTTGCCTCACTTACACTTTGCTGCAAACCAGGCCCGTATGTCGGATGGACACGTCCAAAAAGTGCGTAAACGTGAAGGTTTACGACCATATAAAAATATTGTATTGCCCAAACGAAATGATAAACCAAATAAAAGTACTAACTTACCTGCGCAAAAATCATACATTCCAGATATTCATAAATATTGCTGTTGGGTTATAGACGATGAAACATACGTCAAAGCATACTTTAAGCTGATTCAAGGCGCGGAGTTTTATACGGCAACGAAGAGAGGAGGAGTTCCAGGAGCCTTTTTAAAATATTTATTATGACAATTTAGATAAGTACATAAATATATTTCTTATTATTACATTACAAGAGGTCAGTTGGTGTTTTTCATTTAAGTTACTTCTTATTGAATTTTTCTTCAGCAGGAAGCTTCCTCCCTGCTTAAGGGGGGGGTAACGTTAATTCATGGAAAAAAAGGCACATTTTTATGATTTTTTTTTTGATGACACAGTTAAAATTTATTCGTCAAATCTTTTACTACATAAAACTATAGCATTTGAAGTATATTTTGTGAAATTTTCATCCAAAAATATTTAAAAATACGGCAATGGCAGAAATTATTCGGACGCATCTCAAAAAAAAGTAGTTTTGCGGTGCCCCTCATAACTCGGTGTTAAATCATCTGAAATCAAAAAACCAAAGTTACTTCGTTATATAATCGTTTTCTCCGGGTAACGCCGAGAGGGTTTTTTGAAATTAAAATTTTTTCGATTTTTGGGAACACGTTAAAGTCAAAAACACGATTTTCGCGTAAAAAATCGGTGAATTAGTTACCGTAAAAACAAAAGTATCAAGAAATTCGAAGAAAACTCTTCGGCGTTACCTTGTAAAACATCTACAGAAAAAGTGTTCAAAATTTCAAAAGGATCGGTGCAGTAGTTTCAAAGTTATGAGGGGCACCGACTTTGAAAACGTAAGTTGTGGGAAAACGCCTTAAAGTACAAATGGCGCGCGGTTGAGCCAGGTAGGTAGCAACACTTACATGGCTGTATCTTTGTAAGTTTTGCTCCGATTCATATAAAATTTTCACAGAATATTCTTGAAAGGTTCTTCATTTAAAAAACCAAATAAAAAAAAAATTCAAAAATAAAAATTTAAAAACGTTACCCCCCCCTTAAGTGCCTTCTGCTCGCAGTTTGTATTGCTTCGTCAACTGTGTCGATGTTTAAGTGGCGGTGAATGTCAGTGTTTGTTATTGCCCTAAGCATCTTCGACTGGGAAGCTCTGTTCCAAACTTCTATAACGTACTTCCAAATTGGTGTTATCGTCGTTTTGTAGATTAAGGTTTTGTTTTGCAGCGAGAGCTTTGACTAAGTTCCTAGCAGCCAGTGCAGTTGCCAAAAGCTTTTTTAATTTTATTTCTTTTTTTTTTTTTTTTTGTTTTTTGTTATAAGGTCCTTCCAGTTTAGTTTAGAATCAGTTGTAATGCTTGTAATTATTTAGCTTTCGTATCTGTATTCGCGTCAGAGTTTCCAATCTTTAATGAGTCTATGGTTACCTTTCTGTTCGTGACTAGAAATGTTTTGTCCATTTTTTTAACCAATCCAGTGTTTTGTTTAGGTCGTTTTCTAAATTTGTTTTGGTTATATTCGGGTCTCTATGAGATGCCATTCATACGAGTACTCTGCAAACTTCGCAATCATGTTGTTTTCTGAAAACGGTTCCGGTAAATCAGCGGCGTAGATGAGATGCAGAGCGAGGCCTAATATATGTACTGCCTTGGGAAATTCCTGCGTTCATAGGTTCAATGTACATATGAACATGCAACATTATATTTAACATAAAATTTTTAGCTTGGACGTAATTTTTTACTATTATAAAGTAGTCATTTGGCAACCAAGATTGGAGTCTGTGCAGTAATCCAGAGTGTCATACTTTGTCAACGGCTTTAGCTACGTCGAGATATACATTTTGTTTTTAGTTAAAGTCTTTATTAAATTTGTGAGTGACTTTGTGCACCTGTTGGATTGTTTAGTGTTTTCGTCTAAGTCCGAACTGATGTTGAGGAATTAAATTTGTTTTTGTTATGATAGGCTCTATGCAGTCAAAGAGTAGCTTCTGAAACATTTTTGATAATGTCGGCAGCAAACTTATTGGTCGGTATGACGATGCAAACGTGGTGTCTTTATTGCGTTTTGGGGTCGCAATGATTTCGGCAATTTATCATGTCATGACTTAAATTAATGCTCTGAAGGGCATATACTTTACAATTTTTCCTAAATGAGGTCATATCTAGGGGATTTCTTGTTTTTAATGTCGAAATTATTTGTTGTATCTCTGCTAGATTAGTTTTGTTTTGATGATTTACTCGTCTTTATTGCTTGGTGTATGAGTCAAGCCGAAGTCGTTGTTATTTTTATTTTGAAATAAATTTTTAAATGTTGAGCTAGAATGGTCGCTTTTTCCGATGATATTCGGGTCCATTGTACATTTGTGGTTCCTATTGGTGGGAGTTGTATTGTAGCTTCGACCATTTTTTTGTCGCTTTCCATAATAAATAGTTTGTAGATTTTGTTGCGTTAATATTTTTAAGGTAATTGTTTAATTTTTTCTCTTTTTCATGTTTCAATAGTTCTTTAATGTCTTTAGTTAAATTGTTAAGGGTACCCGGTGGTCTAGAATTTTCAAAAAATCGATTTTTTTTTCGATATTACGAAAGTATAATATCTTAAGAATATACTATGAAACTTTGATGTGGAAATTCCCAATATTATAGCTTCTACAGCCCATTAACTAGGTAGAGAGCTCCTGTACCTCAAACTTTAAACTCATTTATTTCGACACGACTTTTTTCGGCACGGCGGGGATGAAAACAAAAAAACTATTCAGCCGAATCACTTGAAATTTGGATATGTTGTTCACAGCATGTATCGCTATCGTCGGAACTAGAATCATAATTTTATTTAAATAATTACCTATTTTTTAAACTAAAAAACTAGTGAAAAAACCCCGATTTTACGAACTTTTTTTTTCAAAAGTGCGCCATTTTGTCAATTTTTAATTTTTTCGATTTGTTCTAGTTCCGACCATAACTGCACTCTTTCTGATTAAGAATCTTCTTGAATTTTGTGTAGAGTAGAGTCTCGAAATCATCTACGCCACCCGGGTTCGATTTTTCGAGAGGGTCATCTTCAGCGGCATTTTTATAACACTGTGCGACAATTTTGGGGTCATCAAAATCAAACCGGCCGGACCTTTTTTTCTGAAAATATACCTATTCAATAGCAAAACCCTCGCTGGGTTTTTAAAAGTTAGCTCGTTTTTTTTTTTTTATTGCGTTTTGAAGTTTTCTATTTTTATGAGATTTTGGAGTTTTACCTGTACGCTAAATTTGACTTGTAAATCGACCTTTGTTTGATTTAATCGATTTAATTTGTCATAGCTTGATGCAGAAATTTCGTACATGTACAAATAAACTTATTTTGAGAAGAACCTATATCTCAATACGCAATTTTGAATACCAAAATTTCGAAAAATTTTATGTTTTTACCATTTTTTACTGTAATTATGAAAATAATTAAAATTTCTCACTATTTCATCTAGCGAAAATGTTGCAAAATGTACTAAAAAAGTCATTTATAAGACAAAAACATAAAACTGAACTTTAAGTTTGTTATTTTCTAAAAACATAAATTTTTAACAAGATCTTTCTTCATAAAAATAATTTTTTTATACTCTGCTTTAAATTTTTTTTTAAATATCTAAAAACTCTGTAGGTAAAAATATTAAATAGATTAAGTAAAAAGAATATAGACTTGAATTCTTATAATTTTTTTTTTTTTTTTATTAAAATAAAGAATTTTTACGTACTAAAACCTTAGAGACGAGCTCTTTTCGACAATGATTGAATTTCAACATCATCATTATCAGAGTAATCAGATTCATCAGTAAAGAATTCCATGCCTGTCTCTTCTTCTTCTACCTCATATTCTTTTTCCTCCTGGTTATTCCATTTTCCTTCATTTTCTTCCTGGTCGTATTAAAAAATATGTTTACTCCACCAACATATTTCGGCTAGTATGGCACCTGGAGCTCGTTTTCCTCGGTATCTTGACTCAAATGGCATCGCAGTTTGATGGTAGCGCTCTCCTTGCTCATCTGATTCTGTCGACAATTGTTGACTAAAATAGTCCAAATGTTGGTGAAGAAAGTGAATTAGAACAGGTAAAATCGTTGGGAACAAATTTTGGAATTTCTAAAACAAACATTTCCTGATAAGACAGACTACAACCTTCTTTATGCTTTTTATTTTGGAATGTGTGCTAGCCACTTTTCTTGTACTTAACAGGCTAAAAGTCTTGTGAGACCAATCTTGCTTTTCACTACTCACGATCACATTTTGTTACATCCAATATTCACTGGAAAACCGTATCTGGAAAAAATACTAGGAAAAATAGAAAAATCTGAAAATGTGTATAACGGGTGGTTACGTATAAAATTATTTTCATAATTACAGTAAAAAATGGTAAAAACATAAAATTTTTCGAAATTTTGGTATTCAAAATTGCGTATTGAGATATAGGTTCTTCTCAAAATAAGTTTATTTGTACATGTACGAAATTTCTGCATCAAGCTTTGACAAAATAAATCGATTAAATCAAACAAAGGTCCATTTATAAGTCAAATTTAGCGTACAGGTAAAACTCCAAAACCTCATGAAAATAGAAAACTTCAAAACGCAATAAAAAAAAAAATCGAGCTAACTTTTAAAAACCCAGCGAGGGGTTTGCTATTGAATAGGTATATTTTCAGAAAAAAAAGGTCCGGTCCGGTTTGATTTTTGATGTCGCACTGTGTAATAATAAATATTGTTTCAAAAGTAAAAAAAATTTTTTTTGTATGCTCAATAGACGTACTAATAAGCCCGAAAAGTTGAAACATAGTTTTTTAAATTTTTAATGGCAAAAAAAAATCGTGAAAATAGGTGAAATTTTCGTGCTCTAGACCACCGGGTACCCTTAAGTTGTTTTTTGTCATACAGATTCAGTTCTGTTCTGACCCGATTTTACATCGTGTCATTATAGTCGTCTTGCCATGAACTAGTATGAAAACTAAGGGGTAAATATTGTTCACAGAAGGACCACAACCGACCAAACTATCTACCATTCCGGCTCATTGAAAAATATTGGACAATTCCTAAAAAATAAAAAAATTAATTAAAAATGAGCAGCAGTTTAAAATGAATTGGCAGAGAGCAACAGATACTGTCGCTGAATGAGAGAAGTCAAATCTAAATTGCACCATTTTGTTTATAACAAAGAGAATTTATATGAGTTTTTTGTTTCACATAGCTTAGTAAAGAAGAAAATAAAATAAAAAATGGTTTAATAGCTTATACAAATTTTATGTTACAATGAATTTGGCCTCGACCAATATTTTTCGTGTCCATTTTTTATATGCATCAGTGCATACATACGCAGATAGGGGATGGCGTTAATGTTGATTTTTTGTATTTGTGTGCTCGCCTACGTTCGTTTGAAATATGTGCTGTGACTTCTTTCCTTATTTTTAGCAGCATAATTACAATTTGTTACTTTTATAGAAGCTTTTGTACTTTTATAATTTTGTAGTTCTTTTGCGTTAGTTAGTACATCTACGGCTTACCTTTGCTTGCCACTTTGTTAACGTTTAGCTGCATGTTTGCACTGCTCCTGCTCTGTTAGTAGTTTATTTTTTATAATAACTTTTCTTATTTTATTTTTATTTTTTTATTTTTTTTTTATTTTTTTTATATAGTGGACTAGCGGACCCTCTGCCTGCTTCGCTAGGCATATCAAAATTAGAAATGAATAATGAACAATCGATTTAAATTCACTCTATGAGTATTTATTCTTTTTTTACAATATAAAATGAATGTTAATTTTAAACTTAAACTAACGCAAAGTCTTTTCGTAAACTACATTTTTTGTTTTGCCCTGAGTTGTGGTATAAATAAACAGAACTGATGGCTTTCCTACACGTGAACATGATACATACTCGTATAATTGTCCGTGGGAGAAGCATGGATATTCTAAGTCAATTCCGCATAATTCCAGCGATTGTCCTTGTGTTTTGTTTATGTGTTTGTTTTAATCTATCTTGCTCATTACGTTGTATACGTTCTTCAGGTGAATGGCCTGAACGTGAGATGGACATACGTTCCTTTTGATTTTGGTTTTGAATTTCTCGCTCTTCTTGTGATTGATTTTGCCTTTCATTTGATCTATTTTGGGTTCTACGCGACCGACGATCAATATCATTTCTTCGCGGGCGTGGCATTTCTAAAATAAAGCGATGCAAATATAAGTAATATAGTTTTCTTTTTTCTATTGTTGAAATTAAATTTCTAATTCTTTTGGCCGCATAAGTTGATTTCAAATAAGTTAAAAGAAAATAATTGAAAAGTAATGAATTTAATCAAAAAAACATGAAAAACTCACAATGTGCATTAAAATTGCTAACAACAACAACGAAACCACCGTTTTTTTTATTTTCACTGATTATTAAAATTTTACTCACAATATATTTTATTTTTATAAATTTTTTCCCAAAAAAAAAATAACAATGAAAAACGCACTTTAAAATTGTTGACCACTCACCAAATGGTTTTTATACAGCTGATTATGTTGACCTCAGTATATCCAGTAAACAAACTGTGGTGAAAGTCCTTTATAAGGACCAAGTTTATAGTGGTGAAGTTTAAGTACAACACAATTTTCTCTACGCACGGTTGCTCTTTGGCAAAAATAAAGTAATCTTAAGAAATCATAAAAAAAGTTGCAAATTTTAGAGAAATTTCTTAAAGAAAAACTAATACATGCATTTACTTGAATAAGTAAACACCAAAAGTATACTAAAATGACTATTTAATGCTGATGCTAATGTTTGATACAAATTTATATTATTGCTCAAAACCCTCTGCGCGCTGTCGCTGTCTTTTTGTTTCTGTACCGCATCGCGGTGAATTCACGTTTTTCAGAAAGTTGGCAACAGAAGAAAATTGAAGGAAGTACATATTTTGCTCATATTTGCTATTTTAGTTGTTAAATGAAAATGTGTTTCAGGTATTTTTTAATCTTGCAACTATTCTTTGGCTTTGAAACTGCTTACACTCACAAAATAATCCAACTCGTTTAAACACACATACAAATATAATTATTTATTTTGGTTTTTCCACTCGTCAAAGCAGCACATAAGGTTGCATTATTGCAAAACTTGTTCTCTTTTAACAATGATAATATTACTATGTGAAATCAAGTAAATATGCATTTTTGTATTATATCCTGAACATTTGTCTTCAGCGCTATACCAATGCTCGAACACTTGGAGCATGAAATTTACAGAAGTATTGTAACAGAAATCCCTGAGAGCGCTATTTTAGTTATACCTGCTTTTAGGCATTTATCTCGTAAACGTACGTTTGGCCATATGAACTTGTCTACCCAAATGCATGACAAAAGTGTTAGCATAACTTTTTCGAGTATATATACATACAGGAGGATTTATTTTATACATTTTGCTCGTCAGCTTTCGCGTTTTCTTTTCTTGGTTTTAGACTTTCACCACAAAAAAATTACGCAAACCCATGAACAAAGTTATACTAATAGAAACCTGATCTTAATACTCGAGCTACCATCAAATTAACACGTTTTATTTTTTAAAAGAACATTTATGGCGACTATCGATCCATATTGATGGATTTCAAAAAATGTATGGATTCAACCGCTGAATAATTTCGCATATTTTAAATCCATCTAAACTATTACATTTGCGCATTTATATATATGTATTTAACATTTAATTTAAGTAAACGTTTCAATATTTGTCCAAAAACTTTG
>JAYXIM010033002.1:0-25222 GCA_037575425.1 Anastrepha fraterculus
TTTAAGTATTTGAGATGCTCGAAAAAGCATTCATGGAGCCGAGATAAAGAAATAAGGGACTGTACCGAGATAGCCAGAAACCTTTCTTTTAATACGCAAAAGTTCTGACTAATGGAGAATTAAATATAAAATTACGAATACGATACCTGCCGTACCAACGTGCAAAGGTCCAAAAATCTTGCGCAGAATCTTCTCTCAAACACTCCAAGGGACACCTCATCGGATGTTGTCATAGTCCAAGCTTCTGCGCCATACATTGAAATAACAGGCAACTCCAAAACTTCCGGAGAACTGTTGTTGGTGCATGACCAGAAGCAATATAAGATACCTCACAGAGGAAGCAAGGCATTAAAAAAAAAAGTAATATTTATAGGGAGTTAAGTTAGCAAGTATATTATTGCTAAAAATTTCAAAAAAATTGGATAAATCCTGATGTGAAAAATACAGCTTCACGAATGCCATGGAACTCGATGAAAATTGCGGCAACAAGAAAGCAAAATATTAGTTTGAAAGCATCAACTAGGGCAACTCTCAGGCCATTCCACGCGTTAACTTCATAGTTTGAGCTAAATTGGAAATTTCATGCCAAACTAATGATGATTACTTGTCTAGTAATAATAGCAGCTTTCCATTCACCAACTATCTTTTTGTATCCTCAACAGAACAAGAACCAATTTCCTTCAGCCACCGTTGATTTGTCGACTCAGATTATTATTTCCTCCAAAAATATCACGAAATTTGCGATATGTACTATTGAAAGGTCGATCATTTTCTTAATCCCTTAACCTACGATTAAGATTCGAATTTGGGACAAAATCGTAGACAAGCCCGCGCATTTCTTTAACCACCTAGTTTTAACCCACACCATGGCACACGTAATATTTACGTTTACCCCGCCTGTCGCTAGCGTCAGTTGCTGTCAAGCAGTGTGAAAGTAACATGGTATTTAGTGCTATCGTCGATTTTTGCATACAAGCAAAATGACGGAACGATGGCCGAAATGAGAATGTGATTGAAAAAGTGCACGCTGTGGTGATACAAGACCGTCGTGTGACTATCCGAGAAATTGCAGAGGAGGTAGATATCAACACTTTTTCGGCTCACTCCATTGTGACCGAAGATTTGGCCATGAAAAGAGTTGCGGCTAAATTTGTGCCGAAGCTGCTAACGGCGGAGCAAAAGGAACTTCATGTTGAAGTCTCACAGGACATGCTGAACTCCATAAACAGTGATCCTGACTTCATGAACACTATTATCACTGGTGATGAGTCCTGGGTGTACGAGTACGACCCGCAAACCAAAATGCAGTCGTCACAGTGGAAGCATTCCACTTCACCAAGACGTATTCAAAAACCGACGAGAGCACTACGCACTTACGTTCACACTGCTTGACTGCAACTGACGCTAGCGACAGGCGGGAAAAAATTCACACATGTGCAGGAAGCTTACAGGTCTGCTTATGCAAGCGCGCGTAATTGAAATTTGTCAGGTGTTAGAAATAAAAAACATAGTCGGATACTTTTCTAAAAGACCTCGTAGACACTGTCCAGGAATTATTCACTACCAACATCTAGGCGTCACTTTTGAAAGGCCCTCTACAACAGTAAGACTAAATCGCGTTATAAGTTGCCTTAGAAGGCCATGAAAACGCTTTGAAATCAACACTTTTTCACAAATTCATCTTGTCGATTAGCCAAATAATACAGCGTTTTTCAATAGGTGCGCTTCAACTTTTTTCCGATAGGGAGGGCGAACGACGCAATATTTTTTGTTTTTCGCTTGTCATTTGTAAACTTTATTAGTATACAATTCATCATGGAATGCTACACACTTGAGCAACGATTGCAAATCGTGTAAATTTTTTATAAAAATAATCGTCCAGAAAAAAACGTGCACGCGGTGGTCATGCAAAAGAAATCGAATTTCATACTTAAATGTATATGTTCAAACTCGATAATAAAAAGTTAGTTAAAAGTTAGTTAAAAAAGTCAAACCGTTTGTGTTTTATTCAAAAAAAAAAGTTGAAGCGCTCTTACTGAAAAACGCTTTACTTTGCAGCCTTATTTCTGGATTAAAAAATCAATGTTCAGCGTGTCTGCCGAACGCAACACCTTATGCCGTTATTGCAAATATATTCTCATACGCACCGCAAAACGTCCATCAACTACTCCAACCTCACCACTCCCCCCTTCCCATGTTTACATAAAGAATAGCTGAAATTTTCTCACATATTTTATCCAATCCAAGAAAGGAACTGTATTGTAATTAAAGTAATTAAGTTGCAATAAACCACCGAAGAATGTGACAGCCACTGGTCGTTACTTCAAACCATGTAACGTCAAATGTGGTACCTTACACTACCTGACACTCACACATTTACATCGACATATACACACATCTATTTATTAGAATTCCGCAATTTCATCAGCAATACCTCAAACATTCCTACATTTTATTGCGTCGCTAGCAGTGGCAAGTATGGATTGCACTAAGGTACGTAGCTCCCAATACTATTACAACGACATCAACAATGTGTGCAACCTCACAATAGACTTGCTGCTCGCTGAAGGTACATATTACCCTGTTGAAAGAAAGCATTCGCACATAATTCATTTCCTGGTATTTTTGGTGGGCAACAAGTGCACGCTCGTACAATGGTGCGAACAACAAAACAACGTTTCGCCCCATCGATTAACTTCATATCAAAGGATAACAACAGAGTTATTAATATCAATGAAAACAAATACCACAAGACCAGCCGAGCGATGAAGCCAACAAAGCAGCATTCAACTGCCAACTGCCACCAACTGCACTTCCAACACTGAGTGTTGGGCAAGATTACATGCAAACACCGACAGTTCACAGCTCCAGTGACCGGCCCAAGCAACAATCGAAATGATATCAGGAAATATGCCAGATAATGTGAATGTTGTCATTACTCATTCGGAATGATTAGAATTCTCCGGAGGAATTCACCAATAACTTTTCCTGACTGGACGCAAGCATAGAGGCAGATGAGTCTTTAGCTAGCGCTGATGAGGATATGCTGCCGCTGTTGATGATGATATGAGTAAGTGTAGCAAGGTGTTTGTGTGTGTGTGTATGTGTGTTTGTGCCAAGGGTGTTGTCTCAGCTATGAAAATAAAATAAATGATATATGGCGGCTCATATGACCGAAGCAGGCAGTCGAAAGTGGGTGTGGCAGCAGGAAGTTGATGTGAGAATGTTTGCGTATTTTTGCGGAGCAAGAAGGCGTTAAACGAAGATTCCTTTTAATTAATGACACCGTATATTCGATTTGACCACTGCCCTCAGTGACCCTCCTCGCTCCCCCCACTGTGTGTGTAGTATGCTTTATACGTTGGCCCGCCCAGTAATAGGCGAAAGGTCAAATATGTTTTCTCCTGCGCAGACAATCATCTTAACACGTTCGTAGAGTACAAAAAAAAATTTGCTTCTAACCAAGTGACGGAGTAGTGGGACAACATAGTGAAGTGTACACTCCCAGCACATCATCACTTGGCCGCATTGCGGTCATTTGTCAAAATTCATGGTCATACGCTGTCAGCGCCACGCTTGCCTTGGTCGACACAACAACTTTTATTCTTCTTATGGTTGCATAGTTATATTGGTCAACCCCCCACCCAACCGCTACCGACAACCAACACCAAAGGCCATCTAATGGGAAATAATGAACATTATTTGCGCGGCCCTTAAACCCATTCGACACCCTCGCCCTATTAAAGCAACAATAACAGCTCCATGCTGGACTGCTTGTCAGTTTTTGACTTTGCTGGCAACAGCAGGCATCCAGCGTCCAAGGCGTAGACCACCCATTGGGCGCGTGTCATTAAATGTACAACACCCGAGGCGCCAGCAGTTCTGAACGAGCTGACCAACAATGTACTCAACGATCAGCCAAATGTGTGGGTGGCAAAGCGGTTGGCTATTGGCGTTTGGCGGTTAGCCGCCAGACAAGACATTCGGTGACGCTATTGCTAGTGCTGCTGCTGCTGTTGCCACTGATGCTGTTGCAAGGGTTATGTCCGAGTTGGTTGACCAGAAACATTGCTACTTGTGGCCAACTTTATGGTGTTGCGAATGCCTGTAGCAAAGTTTAAATTCTACTGGTGAGTGGTAAGTGAAGGGAGGTGCGGTAAGTGTCGTTTGCTTTAAGTTTGCAGAATTAACAAATATGCACTGCTATCGTTAAGGCAGTCAAACATTGTCTCTAAGTCCGCTCAAGTGATTGTTGACAAATTTTAAAATGTTTTTTTGATAGCTGACAAAATCTCTGTCAAACCTACGAACCGCAAAGTGTGTGAAATAGTGTAACTTAAATTTAAGGAACTGTTCTACACCAACCTGCAGCAAACTTACATACATACTTACGCACTAATCTAACTATATTTACATACATACATATATATGGATACTTCGAGTCACCAAGAAACCATAAATTGGGTTTTAAATGAAAAATATATGAAAGTCGTTAGATGCCTTCATGACTTTACTAATGGAAAACGGTTTTGGGTCACTTGGGTGCCACTATTACTTCCTTAAGTGCGTCACCATGGTGCGATTTTGGACTATTTTGTTATATAATTTTAGATGCGCTAAATAACTATAGCATTAAGACTTATCAAACAAGTTTGGTATTTTAATTGTTTATTTTTTAATTACAATAATGCTTTTATAAGATATAGTTCATTCTCTATTAAATTTCGGACAAGCAAAGATTTTAAGTAGCTCAGAAATCGCGTGAATTAATGACAATTTTTTCCCTTTTTGTTGGAGATCTTGTGCATTTTCTCCATATAACGAATGCTAGAAATTTTTTTATATGGAAGAAAAGGCCCAAAGCCGTCTTCATATATATAATATATAATTGGCGCGTACACCCTTTTTGGGTGTTTGGCCGAGCTCCTCCTCCTATTTGTGGTGTGCGTCTTGATGTTGTTCCACAAATGGAAAATAAACGTTTCAGAAAACATAATTAAAAACAAAGGGTGCTCAGCCGTTTTTCTTTACGTATCGCAAGCTTTCAACGAGGTACAAGCTGAAGTCCATGCTGCATACACAATACTGCGACCTACCATCGCCATATCAGCAAGTAACTGCAAGATTTACGGATGACACTGCCGTATTTCCAGATCGATAGCACTATCGAAAACGCAACGAATAAGCTGCAAGAAGCTGTTAACCTAATTGCCATCTAGGCTAAGAAATCTAGAATAAAGTCAGCACACATAGAGCATTCCTTTACTTACAAGACAATCTTCATTGATGTTACGATAATCCCACATGTCGACGAAGCCAAACACCTGAGCAAAACACGTGATGCCAAAAAGCGTCAAGTAAAAACAAGAAAAATTTGACTTGACCACATTGGTAGGCGCTTAAACGTATCATCATAACTCGCCTCTATCTAAGATCTCTAAAATAAAATCCTGTGGAGTATAGTAAACGCGCCATTCTAAAGTATATAAGGAAGAGTGACCTACATCGTGATCTTGGCATAGCAACTGCGACAAAGCAATTTTCCATAGCTCACAAGCATCAACTAAAAAAGTATGTCAGCGATGGAACACCCAGCTAAATTCCACTGAATTCTTCTCGAATACGTTTAAAACGCACATCGGTAGCAGACCTTATGGAGAACAAGTATTTGTATAAGACTTTCTTAAAGCACCTTAAATTATCAAATGAATATTGCTTATTAGTGTTATTAGTACTTTATATGTATAGCACATGGGCTGAAAAGTCCGGGGCCTAGCACATAGATGGCACTAGCTTAAGATGGCAGCTGTTGCCATTTCATAATATTATATTTAATAGTTCGTGAGTTATTGGGCTAAGAGTGACACTACTTTTGTTATTTTCAAAACAATGGATTACAACTAATTTCGTGTTTTAATTTTGCACTGTTCGAAAAATGTTATGGGGACTCTACTCCATCAGAAACAACAACAAAACGATGGCTTACTGACTTCAAACGAGGTTGTAGCGACACTGACGATGCAAAATCCGATGGACGTCTAAATGAGGCGCTAACATTAGAAAACATGAAAAAAATCCACAAAATCGTTTTGAATAACGGAAAAGTGAAGTTGCGTGAGTTAGCTGACATCGCAAAGATATCAAAAGCACATGTTAGCTTCTCATTGCGTGAGCATTTGACTATGAGAAAGCTCTGTTAAAGTGGATACAACGTTTGCTCACTGTTGACCAAAACAACTTTGAATTCTTCCCACATCCACCGTATTCACCAGATCTGGCTCTCTGCGCCTACTGGCTGTTCGCAGACCCAAAAAAGGAATGCTCTCCGGAGAGAAATTTCGCTCAAATGAAGAGGTTATTGCTGAAACTGTGCCCAAAAGATAATGTGGCAAAAGATGAATCGTGGTATTGAAATGGTAGAGTGGCGCTGAAATGATTGCGTTGTTTCTGATGGAAATTACGTTAATGAATAAAGCTAATTTTGAACAAAAATAAACGTATTTTCTGTGTTAAGCCCGGTACTTTTCAGCCCTTGTGTTACTAGTTGGAGCTGTACAACGGTTCTAAAAAAATATCTGAGAATCATTAATAAAAAAATAAATAAGCAAATGAAAAATGGGCTGCCGATTTATTTATTTATTTGAGTCTCATGGAACAATTGTGCTCTTACAGACTGTTGGCAGTTCTGTGAACTTCAAGACTTAATGTAACTATAAAATTAAGGACAACATTTTTCTAATAGCGGTCGCCCCTCGGCAGGCAATGGCAAACCTCCGAGAGTATTTCTGCCAGGAAAAAGCTCCTCGTAAAAAATATCTGCCTTTCGGAATCGGCTTGAAACTGTAGGTCGCTTCATTTTGTGGACTAACATCAAGACGCACACCACAAATAGGAGGAGGAGCTCGGCCAAACACCCAAAAAGGATGTACGCGCCAATTATATATATATATACATAATTGTTCTTCCATAATTTGGAAATAAAATATTTTATACAGACTAGTTGGATTTGATTGAAATTAACTGCAAAATTCGCTTAAGAAAAATATAGGTTTAGACGTGTTTTGTGATTTTCGCTAAGATGGTAAAAGAGCAGAGCAAAAGTATTGTTCGGTAATTCGCGTTTTGTTATAGATATTGGTTCAATGAATTTAAACGTGGGCGAACATCCGTTTTTGGTGAAGAGTGACCAGGACGCTCGGCAGACTTGGTTACCGAGGAAATCACTCAAAAAGTGCACGACATGGTTCTAGCTGATCGACGAACGACAGTGCACGAAGTAACAAAGGACATAGGTGGGTCGACCGGAATGACAATTAATATTTTACATGGCAAGTTGGCGATAAAAAAATTGTTGGCCCGATGGGTGCCGCGATGCTAACAAGCAACAATAAGCGGATGAGGTTGTTAACTTCGAAGCAGTGTTTGGAGCAATTTGAACAAGATACGAAAGAGCCTTTGAGCCTTGAACCTAGATTCACACGAGAAACTAAGCAACAATCAAAACAATGGATTTCTCTCGGTGAATCTCCTCCAGATAAGGCGAAGACAGTCTCATCGACCGGAAAGGTTATGGCGACCATTTTTGGGATGCAAACAGCGTCATCCTCATGGATTTTTTAGACAAATGAAGAACGATCACTGGGCAATACTACAGTCAGTTATTGGATCGCTTTCACAAAAAATTGAAGGAGACACGGCCGCATTTAGCTAAAGAGAAGGTGATGTTTCACCACGATAGTACCAATACATTCATCCAGAGTTGTCGCTGCAAAACTACCTGAATTGCGTTATGAATGCGACTTTTTCTTGTTTCCTAACATAAAGAAATGGCTCGCGGGGAAAAAATTTAGTTCGAACGAGGAAATCATCGCCGAGACAGAGGCGTATTTTATGAAGTTCGAAAAATTCTATTTTTTAGAGGGGTTAAAAAATGGCCGGAGCGTTGGAAGAGGTATATCTTTCTAAACTAAATATGTTTGTTGAAAAAAATTCGAAAAAAGTGTGTCTCCATTTTGAACACGGGTACTTATTTCTACTTATAGTCTAAGTTGTTATTTATCATAAAATTAGTAATTGGATGCATCACTGGGAGTGCATGTTTTCCTCTTAGAGGTATGACTTAAATAGCTTTAAGTAAAAATATTGCTTATTGTTAAAAAAATAGAAAACAATATAGGAATTGATTTAAAAACATATATATACTTATATATATATATACTCGTACATATATGCAAATAAATTTCACTAAACACCTTCAACCCCTTTCTTCCCATTACATAAAAGTTGTATCCTAATTGAAATCGATTCGTGCAATGATTGCCATTAAGTAAACATTTATTTCCAAAAATAACAACGCCAAACTAATTTGTATATAGGACAGTCGTACTCAAAAACGTATATAAAAATGTGTGATCATACTTATGTACATATTTATAAACGCACCCACATATATACCATATTTTTATTATATTTGTACATAAAAAATTGGTATTCAATATTCCATGACAAAGCATTTCTTCATTATCTCTACCTCAACATAAAACCTCCAAAGTGATCCAACACTTTCGCCTGCTAAGGAGCCACAACTCCACCACTTCAGTATATCCTAAGCAAAACAACACCGGCAACTCAATAACTAGTCCACCAATCAGTTTCATAAGTTTGTTTTGCCAACCGAAAGGTTTTTACCATTAAAATGCTTCCACTTCGGTAGCGTAATGAGCGCAATACCAGATTCCAAATGTAATCATGTAAATTTATTGTTTTGAATTCATTTACATGCGTACATCAGTTAAGTAAAGTGCTGAAAAGATTTCACCTATAATAACAATAACAACAAAAATAATGAAGTAAATTAAAGTGATCAGCATCAAGCAAGGTAAGTGATATCGTAATATCTGTCTGTCATCATTACTAAGTATAAAGTATTGTATAAATATAGTAGAAGTGGAAGGCTTTCGGGCATATCTATGTGCATATGTATATGTGTAAGTAGGTAAGTATGTAGCATAAGCTAGTGTTGTGGCTTTTGTTGAAGCGTTTATTCAGACTGGTAATATCATCTTAGGTGTCAAAATGATAATAAGTTTCTGCTTGTTGATGGGATTTTTGCTTTGGTCAAGTAATCAGAAGTCCACACAATGAACGTGAAAATACAAACAAGGACTAGACACACATACGTAGTCATGAATAATGTGAGTAAATAACACATTTGTCTTTGCTTGTATATTGATATCATGTAATTACTACTCACCTTCCATTGTAGCGGAATAGGCTTGTGCGTGAGAGCCCTCGGTAGAGCTCTGGTTCAAAATCTGCTGGAGACGTCGAACACCAAACGGCAAAAAAGGCGTATTTTCTAACAGCGTTCATCTCTCCTCGGCAGGCAATGGCAAACCGACGGGTGTATTTCTGTCATAAAGAAAGCTACTCATACAAAATTAGCATCAGGCTAGTAATATTTTTGCTATATTTCCAAAACAACCGACTGTAAATACTCTCTACAATACGCAGGCGTACTGTTTAGCAAGGAAAATAGTAATTTATTCAGTCTGGTGTCAAACAAAGGTGTATACCATCCCCTTTTCTATTTTTAATAGTCATTGAGGACATTCTAAGCAACGCTGTCGAAGGCAGGGAAGTTCTCTGGAATCCTATCAGTATGGAGCATTTACGCCACTTTGATTACGCCGATAACATCGTACTCTTATCACGGAATGGTGGACACATGTAGTGCAAACCTAATGACCTAAACTCCCAAGCCTAAAACGTTGGCTTGCGAATCACTGTCGGGAAAACTAAGTCCGTGGAAATCAACACCTTACTACCAAACAGGTTCACATTATGGGGAACCCATTGATAATGTAATCAGCTTCACCTATCTAGGAAGCCAAATTACCCTGAACGGTGGAGCAAAAGACGATATCGATACGAGAACCAGAAAGGCCAAAGCAGCTTTTGCAAGCCTCAAAATAATTTGGTTTCCCAAACAGCTGACAAAGCCTACCAAACTAATAATTTTTACTTGGAATGTTCAATCCGTTCAACTATATGGCTATGGAATATGGTTGGTGTCTATATCTGCAACGCGGCGACTACAGACATTTGTGAACCGATGACTAAGCACAATTCCTCGTTTCTAGTGGGCCGGCAATTGAATTTAATCGAAGCAGACAAAAACCAATTGACGTTGAAATACGAGAGCGCAAATTGGTTTCAAATTGGTCATACTTTGCGCAAGCCAGCGACCGACAAAAGAGTGGCACTGAATTGGAACCCACACCCAAGGGACGTCTTACAGGATCCTGTCGACGTAGCCTTAATGAAGAATTTTTAGTAATTGCCGAATCTCTCTCATAGACCCAAATTAAGACGAAAGCGAAAAGTAGACTACATTCGACAACATTTGTTTAGGCACCATGCGTCCACAGGCGGTGCGATAGGAAATAATAATATTGTAATATGTATTCAGGGACAACAACAGAAGCTTTTCAAAATCGAATTGAAGTTGCTACTGTGTACACAGACGTTTTAAAAGCTTTTTACACACAAGGCTAGTCACAAGGTTTTCATTTCCAAATTGAGGGCTAAAGCATTTCTCCCCACTCTTTTAAACAGGATTAGAACCTATCTCAACTATCTAAAATGTGCATTACAACCTCGCTATCCCTCAGAAAAGTATATCTCTCCACACTTTTTATAATTTTTGTTAACGAAATTTCCAGTTCTATTAATAACGCAAATTTTCTTTTGTACGCCAGTGACTTAAATATATACTCGTTCAGACACCAGACTCTATACGCACAGCAGACTCTGTAAGTCTACAATCTGATTTTGATGACGTCCTTACTTAATATAATACGTAAAACATGATTTTAATTAAATATCTCTTTCTCTTATTTCTCTTATTCTAACATAAATCTCATTCTCTTATACCAACTTCGTACCACTTTCTTGATTCCAGATTATAGAGTCCAAGTAAAAGTATTGATCTTGCGGTATTCGTCTCTAAACTCTCTTTTCGAAGACATTTAAATAACACCATTCAAAACTCATATCCTCTTTTTGCTTTTATTCAACATTTCAGGGCAGACTTTATTGATCCATATACTCTTCTTCGTCCCTATACGCGCGATTGCCGCTTAAGTGATTTTGGCCGAGTTTAAGAAAGCGCACCAGTCGTTTCTTTCTCGTGCTAGTCAGCCCAGAGAAACTAAGTCCTTCTCCACCTGATCTTTCCAACGCAGAGGAGACCTTCCTTTTCCTCTGTTACCACCAGCTGGTACCGCATCGAATACTTTCAGAACGGAACCGTTTGTATCCATTCGGACGACATGACCTAGCCAACATAGCGGCTGTATCTTTATTCGCTGCGCTATGTCTATGTCGGTATAAAGCTCATACAGCTATACAGCTCATTGTTCCGTCGCCTACGATATACGTGGAAAGGTCCAAATATCTTCCGCAAAATCTTTCTCTCAAACACTCCAAGAAACGCCTCATCGGATATTGTGAGCGTCCAAGTGTCTGTGCGTTGCAATAGAAGGGACATGGTGAAAGCCTTAAAAAGTGTTAATTTTGTTCATCCATACTCTATTGGATTTTACGGCTGACTCTGTTATCGGTCTTAATGCTGGTTCCTCAATAAACGAAGTATCTTACTACTTGAAAATCATTACTGTCAACAGTGACATGAGCGCCGATATGCGAGTGAGCCGACTATTTCTTTCATGACCGGAGGTAATTCATCTTGTTCTCGTTTACTACCAGACCATTCGCTTTGCTTATTTATACAACTTAGAAAAGGCAAAAGTAAAAGAGCGGTTGTTAAGGACGATGTTGTCAATATACTCTAAAACAGGTTTATACCTCCCTTGTGCGTTCGATGCTAGAATATTCTGTCTTTATCTAGAGGCCATATTATGCATATTAGAAGGTTTAAACGTGTCCAGAAAGTATTTCCCCGTTATGAATTTCACCGATCCAATTTCATCCTATAATGGTCGGTGCATGCCCAATGACCTAAAATCAGTAGATAGTACATGAACTTTTATCTACCTCGCTTTCGTTTTCGAATTGCTAAGAGGGGTGATTGACTCCCAATCATTACCCGCGAAAATTGATCTGAATATTCCTCAGCAAAGCTTACGAAAATGTGATATTTTGTGGTTGGAGATGGTTAGAACTAATTATATCGGGACTCTTAAAAGAAATTGAAAACTTAAAATGATTATACAAAACAGAAATTTTGTATGAATGAATTCTTTGTTTTATTTTAATTTGTTTACAGATAGGTTAGGCTGGCTAAAAGCCATCACATAGACCGATTGATCCTTAGTGTTACCAGATGGAGCTAGAACCTTACGTTTCTTTGTAGTAGACATCTTGTAATAGGTCTGCGTCTTTTGGTAGATAAATTCGTGGAATTTATTTTCCGGCATATGTTCCCCGCGGCTACGAGTTGCGCGGTTCATTCGACTAATTTTTTATTACTTTTTTCAGTAAATGTGAATAGTAAACCTAAATTAGTCCAACGAACAAAAATGAGCCGCAAACGATAGTCATTGGCTTCCTTTCCTCATTTCTTGCGCGAGAACTCCAATGTTCCGTGTTAAGAATACACCCCGAAAATTTAATATCCTTTCGGTGAATATAATCGAAGTTACACGCAAATTTGAAAAGGCGTTTCATATCCTATGTAAACTGATTTTCAAATATTATATTAAACACGTTTTTCTCAAAATAATGTTTTGAAAGTCGGTGACCAGCATTACTCGAAAACGGCTAAACCAATAAGTTTTAAATTTTAACACGAACTTCTGAAGTATATTTTTTAGTAATTATTTGAAGATTTTTTCACCGATAAATATATTTATATATATATAGGTATATAAACAATTTAAAGCCGAAATTTTGGTCAAAAATCGATTTTTTTTTTAGCAACCGCCATTTTGTCAAAAAAATTTATTTTGCTTATTCTGTTAAATCTGTTTGTTTTTTTTTTAATTTCAGAGGATCCAGTTCAGAGTTATAGTGTTCACCACAAAACGTCTTTTTTGAGAGGAGCTCCTGGATATCAGCTGTAGCTCCTTTTCAAATACATTATTTTGCTAATACTAAGTCTTAAAGTACAGTTAAAAGATAGTATAATACGTGTGCAAATTTTTGATCAATAAATTTAAAATATTTCTCGGAAAAAACTCTGGAAAATTCGCTTTTTCGGCCTTCTAGCTGTATATAACCCCTTAAATTAAGCAGCATTTTTTGCATTGTCTGTTTTTATGGTCTGTAAGAAATACTTCAATTCTAGATTTTTATTAATTAAAATAAAATATAAAAATAAATAAATGCCCGTATGGCAAAAAACGCAACCTATACCTGTTTTTATTTTCTTTTCACTTTTATAGGTACTCATTGAACTACAAAATGTGCAACCCTGTATATTTGAGTCGTATTTCTCATTACTTTTCAGGCAAATTTTTGTAATTTTCGCAGCGTCATGTGTGAACAAAATTTAAATAAACCAAACACGTAACAATCTGTTTAATCATGCGAACTGTTACATGATGAGTCGTGCATTTGTGGCATTTTGTAATTAAAAATTATAACCACAAATCGGTCACATCTCCACCAGTTCGTTGTGTTTGCTCTACGCTAAGCCAAACCATCATCAACTCGTCAAGTGTTTCTTCAAATTGTGCTCTCTTGTAATTCATTTGGATTGACAAAATTGGGATCACTGTCACCGATGTCATGACGGTGAGGACAATTGATTAATTTTTTTTTCCATTTCGGTTACCCAAATTTCAACGGAAAAACACATAAGTAGCATGAATGAAGCAGCATGAATGAATGAATGCGTAAATTAAAAATGTGTGTTGTCGACCTTTACCGTCTTTTTCACTTTAGCTTTTTTCTCTTCAATCTTTTTTTTTTTTGTGCATTCTATTTTACTCTGTACCGCAGTTGTGATTGCGTGCCATTTTTTGGCCACAGTTTCCCTGCGAGCTTTTTTCACAGCTTTCCACAATTTATCTTCGCTTGGCTTGGTTGGCCGGGGCTGCCTGCTTTTTTCATTGCTCTTCTCCTTCTCTAGATTTGCGTTATCCGTGTGGCCATGTTGCAAACTGTTTAAGTAGAAACTCATGTTCGGTTTTATCGCTATCGCAAAAACTTATGATCGTTGTTTGCATGTTGTTGCATGTGTTGTGTGTGGCACAAGTTGCCGCTGCACATCTACAAGTGCTGCGAGTGCAAGTGCAGCACAGCTGCGGCTACCATTGTACAAAATGCAACATAGTCGAAAATGGTTCATGGTCGAGTAGTGTTCAGTGTTGTCAGATATACCGAAGGCAGAGTAAATACTCAATAATTTAAGATATGGGGCACTAGAATTCACTGTGTGTAAATAGTTCAAAGATATTTTAGTCAAGAAGTGCATTTTAAGCCCTTTGCCCTAACACACAAAATTTTACTTCTGGACCTTATCAAAACATAGAGTTGTTATGCGACCTTTCATGAACATCTTTTGGCGTCCAGACTAAAAATAAAAACTGCATTTTTTTAAACTGTTTAATACCACGATAGTCGCGTGATTTATTAGTTGCTTTCGATACACTTCTCTGCTTGATTGAGAATTCCGCAGCTCGGTAAGCGCAAATTTTTTTTATGAAAGCAACAGCAGTTAAGCGATATTCAAGCAACTTTTTTACTCTCTCTTAGCACACAAGCGACTTGCTTAAGCCAGTGCTTCCTGTCCCATATAAATATATTTTACGGATTATGCTTTCTCTTCCCAAATTTATTGGCTTTTGTCTATTTGTATATTTTTAGATGTATATTTATATTTTCTCTTTTTTTTTTTTTTTTGGAATTTTTTCTTTGCGAACTGTCATAAAATGTAAGTAATGCAGTGCTGCCAAATCAGCTTTGGATTCAAACACAATTTTCGGTTTCGTTTAGTATTCGCCTGGTGGTTGCCGAATCGACAGCAGCTTTATCACATCAATCACCTTATCTATGTACAATCATAGTTTTAAAATAGAAGCAAAGATTTTGAAAATTTTAATGAAAAGATGGCTTCAAAAATATATTTTGACACAAACTGCATCCATTTTTTGTTAATAAATCTTTAATAAACATTTATTTTTCTTACTAATAAGTAAAATTTTTAATAAACATACTTTCGCGATGGAGGGAATAGAGGTGGTGCTCAAGAATGACGATGGTCAAGCATGGTAAAATATAAGATTGCGCTCATCAGAGAGACGTACCGTCACACCGGGGCAGTTGTGTGAGAAAAATATGGAAATGCGTAGAAGAATGCACGAAGAAGAAGAAATTACACACAAAACACACGAATAGATCGCAGAAATGTAACGCCACTTATAGTACACAGCGATTCTGTTAAATGCACTGAGAGCAGAATAGCGGCACGAGATTGGGCACCGCCTCTGCATTCTGTACATCATGGATAGTGCTGACATCCGCGAAACGCAGTCCCACTTTCTATGAATCCGAAAAACTCAGCATGGCATAAAATGTGAGAAATAGTTTTCATTGTTATTTTTCTTAACCCTGCAGTAGTCGCGCGGTCTACATATGTAATCCACCATTGTTAAATTTTAAATTTCTTGAAAATCGTGCATCGATTTCATCGGAGATTTTTGCTACTTGTAACTAACAAATAGAGAGTCACTCTCAGTTAATTGTGGCGTGCAGTTGTGTCGCTAAAGGTTCGTGAAATTCATGGTCTACGTATGTATGCCGCGCGACCGATTACGTAAGTATTTTAAATTAGGCAATATGCTAATAGCTAGTTATACTTTGTAAAGAAAAGTGGAATTTTGGCATACTGGAATAGGTTCAATATATTTGACTATGTCTGAACAACGATTTAAGTTCCTTCTTAGAGTTATACGCTTTGATGATATTACTGACCGTCAAGATCGTGCAAGCATCGATAAACTAGCGCCTATTTGCGAAATATTTGATTTGGTTCTTGGAAATTTTCAAAAGTATTATGCACCAAGTGCTGAAATGACTTTGGACGAAAAACTCCCGTCCTTCAGAGGGCGTTGTTCTTTTCGGCAGTATATTCCAAGTAAACCTGCTAAGTATGGACTGAAAGTTTTTGCACTTAGAAATTTACGCCGGCCAACAACCCGAAGGTCCATTTCGGTTAAGCAACGAGAGATTTGATATCGTGATGAGAATGGTGCAACAAATTTTGAATAGACATATCAATATTACTATGGACAATTGGTTTTCCTCTCTGAAAATTGCAAAACAATTATTTGCTAATGGAATTACAATAATTGCTACCGTTCGAAAAGATAAAAGAGAAGTTCCCCGGGAATTTAGAATAGCTAGAGGCAATCCAATATGCTCCTCTAAATTTGGATTCCACTCTCCATATACTCTGGTTTCTTATGTACCAAAAGCCAACAAAGTGGTAATAGCCATGTCTACAATGCACAACGATACAGCGATTGATTCTAACACCGGAGATCAACGAAAGCCGGAAATAATAACATACTATAATCGCACTAAAATGGCGTTCATCTGGTTGGCAAGATGTTTTCTCTTTATGACGTATCTAGGAATTCGGGAAGGTGGCCGCTGAGTAAGTTCTATAATCTTGTAAACTTCAGTGCCCTCAACGCATTGTGCATTTACACTGCAAACAGTAACTATGAATCCTTTAAAAGGCGTGATTTTCTCATAGACTTAGCCTTGTCTTGAATGAAACCACTAGCTCTCCAAAGTTTAACACTTACCACGCTATCAAGAACACTGACATTTAAAATAAAAGACTTCCTGGATCTTCCACAAGTTGTAACTCATCAAGGTCCAACGCACAATAACTACGTCGGTCGTTGCTACGATTGTGGAAGGGGCCGTAATAAAAGCACCCGTAAAGTGTGTAACGCTTGCAATAAACGCATTTCTCCTGATCATTCCAAGACTGTATGTTTATCATGTTTCGAAAACAATTAAAACATCTCAATTATCTTCTGGTTATTTTATATATATTTTATACTTTTGTGAAGTACCTTAATTTTTTGTTAAAAAATGAAGTTTTGGTTTTTATTTATTTTAAGTAAGAACAGAAAGTTTATTAATGTTATTTTTGATTAATATTAATAAATTAAACAATAACAAGAATACTTAAAACAAAAGCAATGGAAGAATTAAATATTTATCTTTTGTATTTTTAATTTTAAAATGGATTACATATGTAGACCGCGCGACCAATTACGTCAGTTTCAGGGGCGCGACTACTGTAGGGTTAACGAGAGAATTTATCATACTTCGCCGTCCTCTTCCTTGTTTGCCACTCGTTACGCCGAGTTTAAAAGATCGCATTAATTGAAAATAGATGGTATAAAAGAATATAAAATTTGGCCACCGTAGCAAAACTGTGAGAGGAGCTTTTACTGTTATTTCAGGGGGGTTTTGTCAGCAGAATTGTGCTCATTTATTCCACACGTATTTTTACGCTCATCCAATCAGTCGGCGTTCAGATGGAGGCGAAGTAACATTTCTAGTGGCTGCATTAACTTTTTTCGAATGTCCCCAACACAATCTCTGTTTTTTTATAAACAAACCTCAGTCATAATCTCTGCTTCCTTCAAATTAAGCTTTGATGTTAGCCACACCATTTTAATTTCAAAAAGAGTACGGAACATAGAAGGAACACTGCATAAGCTAAGATAAGATAAGAAAATTATCTTTTTATGTAATAAACTTCAATGAGTAAAAAAATAATAAACTTCAATGAGTAAAAAATTCATAGGGTCAAAGCAGATACTAAACATATCCGAAGAGATTTTTTCAAATTTTTTATTTTAATAATATTTTATCATAAACAAATGGTATGAAACATGCACTGTGCAGTAGTTTCATAAAAAATTCAACGAATTGGCCGGCCACGAACGACCCATCGTCATGGGATTAGGGATAATAATAATAATTTTAGTATAGGGTGTTTTTTTTAGAGGTTAGGTTTTCAAGATGAAATAAAACGTATATAATTTAATGTTATGGCCAAGAACTTAGCTTTATTATATAGATAAGGGTTTGCCATTATGTTTTAAAAATGATACCCATTCAACCAAAAGTGAGCTTCATCGCTGAACAAAATTTTCTTCGATGCGTCGTGCGAACCGAACCATTATTTTCGTAATAAATTTACACGATTTGCAAACGTTGTGCAGGTGTAAGTCTATTCATTATGAAATGGCAAACCAAACTGAGCATAAATCAAGTGACAGCTGTCAAAAAGACCATCTACGAAAAAAGTAGTGCCAACTTGAAAACCTAACCTCTAAAAAAAAACACCCTATATATGTAGTGTGCCCAATGACCGACCCAGTGAAAGAACCAGAAATAAATTTAATATCAAATGGCTGCGTTAGCAAACCGTGCCTGCGCTTGGATACCAAATTCCGAAATCTAATTGGCAATGCAAAAACTAATCATTATCGATGCTTTGCATCCTGTAAGAGAAAACCTCACTGAAATAAATCTCTCTGCCTTGCCTCACCACGAATCATCAAAAGCCTTTTTCCTGCACACACTTTCCTTATGTAACTATGCAATCGTGCAAAGTATTTATTCTAAAAATCAGAATAAAAATATAAAATAATGTAAAAGAATTGTAACCTTGTAAAAATCAACTTTTTATCAAGGAAAAATTGCTTATGTAATGAAATTATAGATTTTACTTAGTAATTCCGCATATTCCGTTTTTATTTTCATTTTTTAAAGGCCATTGAATTTTCATATTTCCAAGAAACACTTATGCAAGGTGGCGCAAAATTAATCACCCTACCGCAAGATTTATAATTTTTGCAAATTGCGTCGTATGTCAATCTTATTTGACTCTTGTCAACTCGACATCTGCAATATATAAATAGACAAGCAATGGAGCGCGTATAGGTCAAAATTAAGATTTTCCTATGATCAGAAAGTACCGGGAATGTATAAATAAATAAAACAAAACAAAGTTAAATTTCAGGCAAATTTATTTTATCTTCTACAAAATATTACCCATCTGAAGCAACACACTTGTGCCTACGCTTAATCCAGTCCCCCATCCACCCCTGGTAGGCCGACGAAGTGAGGGCCCCCCAACATTTCCCACATTTTCGGCCGGCCAGGTTTTTTTGTTTTTTTTTTTGCGGTGAGGTTGGGTTAAAAATGCCTTCGCACCATATAGTAACCGCCGCTACTATGTGTGTGGTGATTCCACTAAAAATATCCCTCCTCTTCTCTTGGATTTTTCCCTCCACCCCGGGACTTCCGCATTGCTTCGAGGTAGAGGGCCAAGACGGCGTCCTAAGAAGGACACTTCCTTACTCACCCTGCGTCCAGGGCCGCCTGTTTTGAGAAACCTATGCTCAATGCTCTTCAGCATAGCTTTCCATTTCGCGCTTCTTTTTTCGGATAATATCCTCCATAAAATTTGCGACGGCATTCCATTTTTCTTCGTCTATCATCACTTTCTCGATAATTTCCTCAGGTGTAAATGCACCAATAGCTCGTTGCAGACCTGTTCTCTCTATGTTCCACCTCTCGCATTTAAAGAAGGTGTGCTCCGCATCAACATACTCAGTATCTCCATAGGTATATGCAGTTTGGTTGGCTCACTTTTCAGATTCGCCACGCTTGCGAAAGGTCCCATGTCCGGACAAAAACTGTGTGAAGTAATAGATAACCTCACCGTGCTTTCTTTCTACCCACTTTTTTAGATCGGGTATTAGTCTCGCTGTCCATCTACCATACCGTTCAGAGTTCCATCTTGCCTGCCAAAGTGTGAGCGTTTGAACTCTAATATCGGAGAAGCGTAGTGCTGGGATTCCTGTGTTTTTTAGCTCCCATCTCCGTTTGCGCTCTTGTGATAGAATATCTATAGGGATGGTGCGCTGATAACTAACACCGCTGCTTCAGATACTGTTCTGCACAGCCAGGTAGACACTAATGATCCGATGGCGCTAAAAAAAGGCAGATGTGTGTCTTACAGTCCTACCAACAACAGAAAAAAGTAAGTACCGGTTCCCACGCGCGCTGTGCGTTTAAATTAAACATTCCCAGTACTTTTTGATCATAGGGTACATCACTCAAAATTATTTATTTTTATCACGTAAAAAACTTATTTGAAAACAAAATGGGATGTTTAAATTTGCGCCTCCTTGTACTTACTCCATGAGAGGAAAATTTATGTTAGCTGTTAAAACAAAATTTTGGTTACTTTTCACCAAGCCAAATTTAGGTTTTTCATGCTATGCGTTAAATGTACTTTATTTCATAAGAGGGTTCATCTAATATATTTTTTTTTTTTTTTTAATTTTTTATAGCTGATTATAACCGCTTCTGTCTAGTATTCATATTAATGTCATGTTATAAGTATTTCAAACTAACTATTTGTTGAAAACGTAGTCTTTCATTTTTAAAGTTTTTAAAAAAAATTAAATTGATAAGAAAATTAAAAACTGAGTTGCTGCTTTATTATATAATATAAATAGTTTCACTCGAAATTTTTTCTAGATAACTTTTGTTGCCGCACGGTGTGATAAGTGCTGAAAATTCAGATAGCCCAAGCCCAAGATACTTCAATTTTATTTATTTGAATGCACATAAAGATGATCTCCAAACATCTTGAAATTACATTTAAAATTCTTTAGCCCACCTCATTTATATGTATATTCGCCCATTATATTGCCGTCAGAAAAACGCTTAAGGAGGCAACAAACACTTGCATGCCAACAGATCAATGCCATGAGAAATTAAAAAGGAACACAAAAATTAAGAAAAGTGAACATCCAAAAAGACTTTGACACAATAAATCAGTAAAAATGCACGATTGTAAATATGAATAAAGAAATGTGACATGCGAGTTTCATTAATCAATTTCGAGTTCACGCTTGCGCTTTCAACACGAACAACACAACGCAACATGATCGTACATATTTGACAAGTAACAGCAATTACAACATCAACAAGGCATACGCGATCATCAGCGATCATATCGACAATAAACGAAACGAATCGAATTGAAACGTATCAACTCAACGCGATCGCCAACACCCGCAACAGGTACGACAATCAAAAGGAGCAGCAACAGCAGCGGCAGCAGCAGTGCGATCATCAACTTTGCCATTATTACACATTTACGAATTTATGTAATTAATACGATATTGAAATCGAGCTCTTTCGAGCCCACAAGTTTTCATTTCCCTCATTATTTACTATTTGGAGACCTGCACAAAAGATACTCGAAAGCCGGAATGCATCTCTTACGGCGGAAGACGAAGAAGCCTCAACTACAACTATTAAGAGTAGGAGTCAGTTGAAGGAGTCAGTTGTCAATTACAACTTCAATAAAATTCTGTTGTTCAGTGCATAGGTGAGCAAAGGTTATGCTAACGAACAGAGCAGAGAATGTTAAATGACTGGTAGAAATGTAAGTTCATTCGCTCCGTTTGCTGCTTGTCGCTATTAATTGTATTTTTGCTCTACGTTTCACGCTTTGTTGATTAACTTAATTCAAAACTCTTTTGTCCGCATCAATAAGAAAGATTTCAAAATGCATGAAAGTGGAAAAGATGTAGACAATCTTATTATCCTTCATCGATTCAAATCAAAAAGCAATCACGGACGAGATGCACTTGTTTAGATTTGCTAATCATTATGCAGGCAATACGAGTATAAATAATAATTGAAATATGTGGAAGAAAAATGCTAGACATTAAAATTTTAAGCAGATAACTAACAACTGAATGATTTTATGAGGCTCTGATGTAGGCACTTTAAATAGCTGATTACTCGTATTGACCTGCGCTGTACTTTTTACTTGTGAGCATACTTTGTTTATACTAATAAAACAATAAAATTGCTCTCTCACAAAGTATTGATAATACGAATTTTGAATAAAATATGTAAACATCTGTGTACTTCAAATTTTCGATCGTCTGGTTCGGTATCTCGCGAACATAGGCAACATATGAAAATGATTTTCATTTCAAATTATGGGTAATAAAAGTTATATAGTTATTTATGATGTAAGCATTTGTTCATTTGTTGAACCATAAAAGCATTAAACTATCACTTAAAAACTACTTTGGATTTATAATGATACTTTGAAAGGGTTTTAGTAAAACATTTGAACTCATCCACTTAACCTTAGTGTGCTTATCGAAACTTGAAAATTGTTTTCGTACATACATTGTTTAGCACAAACCAGCAGTTCGTATGTGTGCAATTGGCATTAGTGGTGATCCAGTACTTCTCTGATTAAAATTATATGGTAAAACTGTAAAAAACTAAACATTCGTTCAGAGCTGTTGAGTTGAAGAAAAAAGAACGGGAGCGCTTTGTACTAAAAACTGGTAACTTCTTACAGTTTTGTTTATTTAGCCCGCCAAATTTTTAATTCCGAAAAATTCCATTTCAAATGCAAGTTAATTGTTCGTTAAAAAGTTTTGATGATACAGCACTTTGCAATTTATTTCTGTGAATTTCTTTTCGACGTATCCATCAGCTCTGCCACAATTTCAGTTTTAACTAACAAACTCGAACCACACTCTTCTTCATATGCTATAATTTTCCATATTATACAAGTATGTAACAATAAAATACATAACACTTGGGCTGAAAAGTCCCGGGTCTAAAAAAAAAACACGTTTTTTTTGTTCAAAATTAGCCTTATTCTTCTTCTTCTTTATTTGCCAATTCGATTCCGAATATAAACGATCATACAATTTATGCAATATATATTATAATTAAATATCGAATTACAAAAATATTTTACCTTTAATATAAATTTGTTATAATTTCATGATAAAGGTCTCGATTTCTCGCTGTCTCCAATAAAGTTCCTACATTGCCAGTGTCTTAGCCAAGATAGTTGTTTTCTGCCTATGCCTCGTTTGCCTTCTATTTTTCCTTGCAGGATTAGTTAAAGTACATGATATTTGTCGTTTCTCATAATATGACCCGAATACGCAGCTTTTCTTCTTACAAACGAACAACGCTTGCAAATCTTCGAATTTTATTATAAAAATGCGTGTTCTGTTAAGAAACTTTATCGCGCGCTTCTTCCATTTTATGGTCAGTTTAATCGACCCACGATTTTTGGATCAATGGGTACGTAAATAAGCAGAATTGTCGATATTGGAGTGAAGATCAGCCAGAAGAATTGCAAGAGCTACCAATGTATCCAGAAAAGGTCACAGTTTGGTGCGGTTTATGGGCTGGAGGTATCATTGGACCGTACTTCTTCAAAGATGCAGCGAATCGTAACGTAACTGTGAATGGTGAGCGCTACCGTGAAATGATATCCAACTTGTTTTTGCCCAAAATGCAAGAGCTTGACATGCATGACATGGTTTCAGAAAGACGGCGCCACATGCCACACAGCACGCGTAACAATGGACTTGCTGAGAGGCGAGTTCGGTGAACATTTTATTTCACGTTCGGGACCTGTCAATTGGCCACCCAGATCGTGCGATATAACGCCTTTAGATTATTTTTTGTGGGGCTATGTTAAAGCTCATTTCTATTCAGACAAGCCTGCTACAATTAACGCATTGAAAGACAACTTTAAAGCATTTATATGTGAGATACCGGACGAAACATTGGAAAGAGTATGCCAAAATTGGACTAAGCGGATGGACCATTTGAAGCGCAGTCGTAGTCAACTTTTGCATGAAATAATCTTCAAGCATTAAATAATATGGACTGTACTATCGATTTAAATAAAAATTTCATGCATTTTTCTGAATTTTACCTGTGTTTTTTTGAAACACTTTCCTATAGCTCTTAAAAAATCTCCCTTTATATTATATATCTACATTTCAAATGCTTCTATTTTATTCATTTCAGTACTTTTAATGGTCCATATCTACATAGCTTACAGAAGTACAGACAGCACGTAACATTTAACGAATCGAATTTTTAATTTAATATTGAAGTCATGATTATTAAGAACCTTTTTGTACTTATGGAATGCAGCTATAGAAATTTCAATTCGAGCTTTTATTTCTTTTGAAGAATTCCAATTTTCGTTAATCCAGCCACCTAATTATTTGAAATTTTTTACTCTTTCTATGAGCAATTGTTAAGCTTGTGTCAACATAGGTGTCTTTTCTGCTGACAATCATATTTTTAGTTTTATTAATATTGATTTTTAAACCGAAGTTTTTACTGCAACGCGTAACAACAGTGACTAGCTCCTGTAGTCCACTTAGACTGTCTAATAAGAGAGTTGTGTCGTCAGCGTATCTGATGTTGTTAATGTTTGTCCCATTTACTTCAATGCCAGTTTCTAATCCTTGGAGTGCTACTTGAAAGATTCTTTCGGAGTAGATGTTAAGTAGTAGTTTACCAATATTGAGGGGCGCTATGGACCGTCTGCTTTGTTAGGTTAGGTTAGGTTTTTGTGGCAGTCGGCTTAGAGTAGTAGTAGGCAAACTCAATTAGGCCAGGTATGTTAGGGTCGCTGTGGTACCACTGCGCAACACGGAAACCTTGCTGTTTACTTTTCATGGAACCATTTAAACTCTCTTACGAAACATAGCACAGGTTTTATCCCAACACCGGATAGTTCCGTAAGAGAATCAAATGAGTATTTTCCTAACAACCTTGCGCTACTCCAGCTAAAGCTGAACAAATACAAAGGAAGTTACTGTTTCTTTCTCTTCCTCGTCTCTACAACTTCTGCAGTATTCGTGCAAAAATATTCCTAGCCTAGAAGAGTGCCTACCAAACCCGCAATTTTTTAACGTGGGTAGAAAAAGTTCAGAGGCCAAGATTAATTCCAAAACTTGTGACTTGGTTTTTATTTGAAAGGTAGACTCTGAGCCTAAATTCAAGACACAAAGTTTATTTTCTAAAATGTAGTCTAATAATGGCTCACCTCCATTTTTCGGTATTCCCCCTCAATTTATTGTGGGCATTTGCTTTTTAAAATTAGCTGCTTCCGTTCCGCAGGCCAAATAAGCGGAGGCTGCCCAAAAGCTATTTTTGCCCAGCTCCGTGCTTGCTCCATGCTTGCCAAGCGGACAGAAAGGTTCGCAGCCGCGCGTCTAGAATGGTATTCATTGATTTGGATCAGTTTCATTTGAACCTGTACGTTTGGCCTCCACCATGGTGACGTCGACGTCTTCCTCAGTTGATGTCCTCCTCACCCTCGGTGTCGAAAGCGAGGAGATCATTTTCG
>JAYXIM010033003.1:0-25104 GCA_037575425.1 Anastrepha fraterculus
TACCTCGTCAATCACTTTGTTATATCCACGTTTTGTTTTACGCCGTCTTCAAATGGCAGACAGTTTTTTATGAGAAGCTTTTGGTCTGCCGAGGAGCGCCCACCATTAGAAAAAACTTTTTCTACCATTTGGTGTTTCATACACGGAGCCTCGAACCTATGCACTCCCGAATGGTAGCGGCACCGGAAGAAATAGTGACCACCATAGTCTGTAGAATAATTCATTATAAATGTAATATATGGTATCGAGCGACAGTAAAAGTTATCCAGGCAAAATTTCATATGCCTTTTCATTTGAATATATTTCATGAATTTATTTTTTTATAGAAGTTTAAAGGGACTCAATTTTCCAAAAAACTGATTTTAAACACTTACACGCGCTTCGTGATATTAATATGGATATCAAATGAAAGAGAAAACATCCATCTATTAAAGAAAATGTGTATGTACTTTCATCAGAAGAAATATAGTACAATAATGTCTTTGCAAAAAATTTTCTTAAACATCCATGAAAACAAAATTAATTTATTTGAAATCAAAAATAAAATATGTATACATTAGGGTGGTCCAAAAAAAAAATTTGTATGCTGCCGCCCCCAAAATAGTAAAGAATGAAAAATAAAAAGACCCGCATTTTTTTTTTTTTAATCAGACCATATTTAATGGTGACGCCGGGGCTTTGAAATATCCCATGTATTTTGCATGGGAAAAAAATACTTTTTCGTAGATTTCATGTAAAAACCTGGAAAATGAATATATTTTAACCGGATAACTCAGTTTCTCTTCATAATTGGTCAGGGAATAACAACCAATTATGAAATAATTAATTTTTTTTGTATTAACTATTTTCATAAAAGTAATATAAAATATTGTTTTTCGATTTTTTCTTAGATTTTCGTTTTATGGGGGCTTTTTGGGGTTCTATAAAAAATAGTTAATACAAAAAAATTAATTATTTCATAATTGGTTGTTATTCCCTGACCAATTATGAAGAGAAACTGAGGTATCCGGTTAAAATATACTCATTTTCCAGGTTTTTACATGAAATCTACGAAAAAGTATTTTTAAATACGGGTCTTTTTATTTTTCATTCTTTACCATTATGGGGGGCGGCAACATAAAAATTTTAATATAAATTTTTTCCCATGCATTTTTGGACCACCCTAGTATACATATAGTAATATATATACCCCAACATCAATTATTTTTGCTGTTTGCTGCTTTATAAAAACGTAAAAAATAGTTGAACTTTCATTCTTTGAAATAAAGTGTATTGCACCATACCTGCGTTTCCGTAAAGAATAAACCAAGTGAAATGTGCTTTGTGTATACATATCTGCATATGTTTGTATGGATGCGATTACATACTATAATATTTTTTTTTTTTAACTTAACGTACATACATATAGGTATTACATGTAAATTTCAAAAATCTAGGATGAACTAAAATAAAAATTCTTAAGGGCTGTTGCTATGGCCTCATCACATATCATTAGCGTATCAGCTTCTCAGTAAGCAGAGAAACATATAATAAAATTATATTTAACATATAATATTTGGAATGTTCATAAAATGCGTTTTGTCATATTAAACTGGGTAAAGGCTATTCAGATATAGTAACAAAATCCACTGAGCTCAATCATCTTGGGGTCAGAGAAATTATTGGCGTCACCGCTAAGAATCTGCAGTACCACTGTATAATGGCATAAGATGGGGCAGTAAGAAGAAATCGAAATGAACTAATGTACACTTCCCAACAAAAGGATAGGTCATCCACATTTTGACCAGTTTCGACTACTGTATTTTTTATTATAATTTCCTGCTTTCGTGCTATGGGGAAAAGTTACTATATCTTCAGAGGGTAAATCATAAAAAAATCAATGGAATTTTCTATCAACTTCTATCGTCACTTTATTGTATTGTAATTTAAAAAGCTATAAAACTGCATAAAAAAAATCTTTCTAGAAATTCTAGTTAAAAACCGTGGAATTGGGATGAACAATTAATGAAAATTTTCTATATTTCGCATAAAATTTGTTAGTTGAATTTATATGGTTTCTCTTAGACAATGGGCTATAAAAAAAAAATAATGAATATTCCAAAAATAAAAAATAAAGAAAACTGGTCAAAACATTGATGTGCTCTCATTGTTCGCGGGCTGTACAAACGTGCATTCGTATATCTGCTTCTTTATCTGTGTGAAGACTCGTATAAAAATAAATAAAAAATTCTATTATGTAATCAACCTTTAAAGCCACACTTTTTTGATAGCCATCATCATCACGAACATAATCATCAAAATGATGGGGGTCATCAACGTAGTAATAACGAAATGTACATAAAAATATATTCTCCAGTTGTTCACAATAGCCCAAGAAGTAAATATGAAAGCAAGTGGCATATATTTGCATTTAGCTATTCAGGCAAGCATTCATTGCCGCATAAAGGAGCACCCACTACAGAACCTGTGATGCAATCACGTTTCACTCAGCATTTCGCATTGCGACGCAAATATTTTTATATATCTCCGAATATATTATATGTACACATATTCACATGTATATGCGTGCACGGGTGTATTTTCACAACCCTCATAATTTTTTTATTATGCTAATAATGCGCATAAAATGGGCATTTACTATTATTATCAAAAGTTATTATTATTCCTATGACAGCACTCGCCAAGTGGCTGCACCTAAGAGTAAGCAGTGATTTCTTGCCCGTTTTGCTTACACATAATATCTACTTAGAATCTCATATATATACTTGCCATCATATTAACAATTTCCACCGGCACGTCCAAACAATTTTTCATTGCCACCAAAAAGGAATGCACGCGTGTATATAGTTTATAGGCGTCCATATAAGCATAAATCTACGATTTAATATATTCTTATTGGATGTATCAGGTCAGTCCATAAGTTCGTGCGTTTTTTAAAGAAGGTTTTAAAATTAATAAAAAAGATGTTTAAAGTATTTATTAATCAATAATATATTTTCCTTCATTATTTACAATGTCTTCCCAACGTTTAGGCAAATTTTTAATTCCCTGCTCAAACAACTTTTTGTCCTTGGAGACAAAATACGTTTCGATATCCCTTTTTATAGCTACTTTTGAGGAGTAGTTCATGTTACTCATATGGGATTAAAGTCCACGGAAAAGATGATAATCACAAGGTGCAATATCCGGAGAGTATGGTGGATGCGGCATTAGCTCCCATCCGAGCTTGTTCAGCTTGGCTAATGTTGGTCTTGCGTTGTCGCGGTGAAACAAAACTTTGCGTCTATTCACTAAAGACGGTCGATTTTTGTTAAGTACCTCATTCAGGTTTAATAGCTGATGGGAATAATAATCAGCAGTTATCGTCTGGTTTGGTTCCAGAAGTTCATAATAAACAATATCGGCCATATCCCACCAAAGAGACAGGAGAATCTTCTTGGGGTGAAGGCCATCTCTAGGGGTCGGTCCTGGTGTTTCATCTTTTTCTACACATTGGCGTTTGCGAACAGGATTATTGTAAAGGACCCATTTTTCATCACCAGCAACGATACGGTTCAAAAAACATTTATTTTAAAGCCGTTGCAGCAGCTGAGAACACACATTCACTCTCTGCTGAAGGTTGGCGACGGAAAGTCTATGAAAGCTTTCCCAACTGAACTAGGTGCCTGTGAACTGTTCCATGCGATGAATTTAACCTCTGCGCTATCATATCAACTGTCAAATTTGACTCAGCTTCCACGAGTTCGAGCAAGGCGTCGGAGTTAAAGACTTCAGGACAACCAGCGCGCGGGGCATCCTCCACGTCGCAGTTAACACTTCGGAATTTTGAAAACCATTTTTGCGCAGTCCTTACACTCACGGTATCCTCTCCATGAACAGTGTTTATTGTGTTATTTCTGCAGCAGCAGTTGTTGCATTTTTACCACTTTTATAAAAAAAATACAAAATATACCCTTTATACGCGTTCGAAGATTCCATTTTATTTTTTAACGGCACGTGCTTCTATCCGGGATTAAAAGCACTTGTTGAAGTTATGTTCCGCGAATAATTTTTTGTATGCAAAAATCGTACAAAAGTGAAATTATGGGTAAAATACGCACGAACTTATGGACTGACCTGATATTTGTATATGTGTGTGTGGGTTGGTAATTTTGATTTCATTGAAATTTATGACGTATACACACTTGTACTCAACTTTAAATATCCTTTGCAATGCTCGGTATTAGCATACAAGTGATATGAATTTTGAAAGCGTGTACGTTGTGTATGTGGGTGTGTGAGTATTTGCACAAAAGATGATGGACAACTTGGAAGGGATCATGCATATGTGAAATAAATTAGTATGAGTCACGGGAGAAGGAAGGAAGATTTAAATCGAAACTCTCTATGAAACTTATTGTTTATTCATTTTACTTTGTTTTGAGTGGCAACTGATTTAACAAATAGTAAGTCGTTGCTTGCCCTTTGCTTAGCCAGCTGTGTCTTCACTTTGCGCTCAATTTATTACAATTCACAATTAACTTTTGCACCCGATGTGATAGTGTGTCCTGTTGGTGACCCATTTTACCTTTCAACTTTCCCTACAGCCACTTACGCAACTCAGCCTGTCGTTATTCCGGTTATCTTTTGCAACACTCCCACCCTGCGGGTGCGTTTAATCACTTGCTACTGAGTTTCAATTAACAGATTCTTATGTTGGCTTCACAGCTACATCTCAACTACCACCCCATTGTATGAAACTGTCAAAATAATGAATCCTTAATACCTGAAAATACACTCGCTGGAGAAGGTGTTGCCTGCTTTTGGGCGCAGTGTGCGTTGTGCTGGTATTCTTTGACTTTTAAACTCTTCTTTACGGTGCTATTCATCTTGTGTGTATGTTTTTTTAATATTTCAGCACACGCACTTCTTCAGAATATATATGTATACGTGTATGTATATGTGTGTAACGGTGCGTATGTACGTATATAAAACCATGTTTTTAGCGAAAGCATGTGCTATGGCTTTTGTTGGAATTAATGTCACACCTCATTACCAGGCTAATTTGTCAAAACGATGTTTGCGATAGAGTTTATTTTCATTTCGTGTTTCTTAAGAATTTTGGAGGAGAAATATGAGATATATTCTTTAAAGGAGTCCTCTTTCACAGTTGGATTTAAATTTGTATGTTTAACTTTAAATTTGTCCTAATTTCTGGTTTTTGTGATTGAAAAGTCCCTAATTCTAAGTGACGAAGAAAGTCATCAGAAAAGTTTTTAAATTAAATATTTAATTTAAAATGTGTCCATATATCTGGTTTTTGTGATTGAAAAGTCCCTAATTCTAAAAAAAAGTCGTCCCATTTTCTGTTAAAATTATTAAAAACTTCACCTGGGGTTTTAATGGAGAATCTCTTCTTTACATTAACTACCAATACGATCGTATAGTTTTTTTCGCTGAAGTCGTCGGGTTAGGTCTGTGGTGTTGATAAGTTTCTGGCTTTCTCGTTCACGTGCCTCTGAAGTCTTATAGAGTGGGCTTCTGCTTGTATTTTAATAACTTCAGTGACTGTAGGAATGTTGAGGTCACGATTAATATCTGCAATGTGAATGTACCAAGGTGCGTTCATAATATTTTTGAGAATTTTATTTTGAAATCGTTGAATTATGTTAATATTGTTTTGACTGACACTGCCCCAAATGTGTGTGCCATAAGACCACACTGGTTTGATAATTTGATTGTATATCGTTATTTTGTTATACGTGGAGAATTTTGAATTCCGTCAAATGAGCCAGTTCATTTTTAGTATTTTCAAATTAGGTCGCTTCGTTTTATTTTAATACGCTCCTTCCAACGTAGCTTAGCATCGAGGGTTATACCTAGATATTTGGCAGTATTTGGTTATGGAATTTTCGTACATTTTTCTACTGCGTCTATAGCGGTTTGAAGTTTAGCTGCCGCTACTTCACCGGTTAAAGGTAATGGTATATCTTTCGTATACAGAAGGTAAAGAAGGGGTCCAATGATGCTCCCTTGCGGCACGCCAGCGTTTGCTTTCTGTAATTTGGAGTACTCATTCCCTAGTTTTACGCGAAAGTAGCATTCAGTTATATACGATTTCATAAATGCACTATGTTGAAGTAGAAGGCATGAGTTCAATTTGTGAATAAGGCCTTCATGCCAAGTCTTGTCGAATGGTTGCGCTAGTGAATTCCGCGCAAGTGAATTCATTTTATTCAAAGGAGTTCTTCCGCCATCGAACAACCCATTTTCGAATTAGCAAAATAAATTATTTTGATAACATAAATTAAAAATAAACTTCGTTTAGTTCAAAAAAAATGTTTATTGTAAAAACATTCTTTCCAAATTTTAATTGAAACTCTAATTTTTCCGATAAGGAATGTAAAACAAAATATATACATTTTATTCATAAAATTTGTTCTTAAAAATTTTCCTATAAACAATGTTAAAAAAATGGATTAATTTTTTCGATAGAATTGTTCTTCACATTTTTCCGATAAAATTTTAGGAAAATAGCTATTTAAAATTTTTCCGATGCAAAAAAATTAGTTTACTTTTAGTTATAGCGAATTATTTTTAGTGTTGCCATAAAAAATGTGAGAAATCGATTTTGATATAATTGAGACACTCTGTAGAATTTAATTTTAAATTTTTTTTAGATAAAAACAAACAAAAAAAAACGATAAATTTTTTTAATAAAAATTGTTTTTAAAATTTTCTGCTTAAAATTAGGGGCATTTGCTTAATAAAAATTGTTTTTTGAAACTTTTCGATCTTCAGATATAAAAAAAATATATTTCATTAAATAGAACAATTTTTTTTTTTGTTTTTCCATGAAAATCGATTACTTTTTTTGAAATACATTGCGTTTTTTTTAATCAAACTTGGTTTTCGGAATTCTTTGGGAAAAAAATGTAAGCAAATTTAATTTTTTAATAAAACTTGGTTTCGAAATCTTTCCGATTAAAAACAAAATCGATACATTTTTCCGATAAAAATTATATTTTTAATTAATTTTCATTAAAAATTTTTCTTTTTCGATCAACAAATTTAAAAAAAATCGATGAAATAAAAGTATTTTTTTTTATTTTTTTTATAAAAAGTGTAAAAAAAGCGATGATATGTACTGCTTTTAAAAGTTTTTTCAACAAAAAAATCGATCTGTTGCTTTAATAAAACTGATTTTTAAATTTTTTCGATAAAAAAGATACAAAATTTCATCTAACTATTTTGGTTAAACTCTTTTTTGAATTATTCCGATAAAAAATTATACTTTCTATACTCAATACTTTTTTTCCTAAATTAGATCAATTTTTTTTAATAAAAATTGTTATTTGAAACTTTGCCGATCAACAAATGTAAAAAAATCAATGAAATGCTTTTGATATATAATACTTTTAAGATCAAACAATAAAAAAGAATCCATCAGTTTTTTTAATAAAAGTTAGTGTTTAATTTTTTCGGATAAAAAAATTTACGAAAATTCAACTAATTTTCTTCATAAACATTTTTTTTAGGTTTTCCCATGAAAATGTTAATAATCGATCTATTTTTTTTTTGATATACATTGCTTTTACAATATTTTCGATAAAATAGTATGAAAGAATTGATCAAGTTTTTTAATAAAAATTAATAGTAATCAATATAATTTTTTGATACAATATTTTTAAAAATTCTATTAGTTCAATTTACATACATTCTTGCTTCGGCTGACGGTCTTCCCACCGCTATAAACGCAGCTGACCATCATTATTATATTTTCATATGTGTCCAGAATTATGTAAAAAAATTCAATCGGCATAAAGTAGTTTTACTTTTCAATTTTTTTACAAGTTCATCTGTTCAGCTAATGTGTTTTCCCCCTCTACTGCGCAGCTGACTAATTTTTTTATTCTACTAATTGTCAACAATAAATGAAAACAATTTCAGCCGGTATAAAATGAGCTGGTAGAAATTTTTTTTCGACACGTTTCGTACCCTCCCACAATCACACCCACCTGCGCCAGCTAACATTCACTTTCGTTATTCATAAAAGCTAAATCACAAGTATAGTCAAGAACTTAACGGTATAAAAACGCAGTCCAAAATCGACCCCTGGCTTCCGGGCTATAAGTTTTTCGGTAAAATGTTTTTTTTTTATTTATCGATAAAAAATGCCGATAAATCTTTTCGGTAAAAAATTTTATAAAATTTTTTCACTCTTTTTTCACATTTCGACATAATTTGATTTTTTTCTCAATTATGCTCACATAAAAGCTTGGAATATTTCCTTTACTTTTCAACTTTTATGGAGAGATAAAATTGAATATTGTACATAAAATTGATCTCGAAGGCTTACAATTACAATTGACCAGCTACTATCAACCAGTTGCTAAAAGCATACATTTATAACATAAAACTTATTTTTTCTAATAACTGTGCCACAATAGTTGAATTCTATTGTTGGCCCAAAAAATAATTTTTTCTTGATCCTGATCTAGATTTTTGAACTTATTTTAGTTCAATATTTATTTTGAATTGAAATGCACCCGGAGGTTTACTATTGTCTACCGAGTGACGGGCGCTATTACAAAAAATTGATTCTATCATTTTGTGTTTCATTATACAAAAATATTTAAGCTTCTTTTAAAGAGCCGTCCGTAATGTAAAAAGAAAAAATTTAAATTAAATTTGCAGTCTCCAAAAATATATGTTTTTCTTGCTACTTCCATGCCTAAAAGAATCGTTGTTACAGACCAGTATGTAAGTATGTAATTATGGATGTATTAATGTACTTGATGTATGTATGGAACATATGCGACTTAATGAATTGTTGTATGTGCTGTTGACAACACTTAGCACTTTTACCCGCGCCAAGGAAGGTGAAACAGTGAAAAAGATTACAACTCACACAACGGCATTCATAGCCTTCCTTGCACTCGCTGACTCCCGCCTTTGACTCTATTTCTTTAGAGTGTTCTGTTGTAACCTTAACACCCATAATTGCCGCACCAGCGACATGATATACATGCATACCTACGTACATATACACAAGTATAATGTTTCTTGTTGATGTGGCATGCTGCCAGTAGATTGGTGTTAGATACGTATTCTTGTGGCAAGTCTTTAAATTTTTTGACATTAACATTAGACAAGGTGGGAAGAATCACAAAATATACGCACTAACTATCGGAGAGCGTATGAAAGTTGATGTTTGCACAAATGTGTGTATAAGTACATACATACCTGTATAAGGTTTGTAAGCATAGATGTAGATTTACTGCAGGTTCGTATATAGCCAAGATATGGGTATTAGGGATGTCAAACTCGACAATCCCCGATACCTATACTTTTAAAGTTCTAAAACTCGCGTGACTCTCACCAAATTTCGGGAATTGTAATCTGTAATGTAACAAATGAAATTGGGACTCAAAAATTCAATTTTTTGTTTGGCAAAAAGTAACTTTGAAAAGTACTTTGCACTTACAACATCTTTGTGGTAGAAAATGACTGAAATATTAGTATACGTATTGTATCAAATTATATTAAAATAGCATGAGTAAACCGCCATCCACTTCAGGTATGTAGGTAAATAATAAAATGAAGTTCCGACTTTACCATTTCAAGTACGAATCATAATACAAAGGTTTCCACACAAAACAGTGTCAGAAGACTCCTCCGTTTTTAGGTTTTTTGCCGCGAAGTTCTTTTCTATGTTAATTCATCAGTTATGTACGCACTGAAATATTATTAAATGCGAATAAAATTAACTATTGTTATTTCTGTTGAAGCCGAATGGTTTGGTTCGTGACTACCAATCGGAATTGAGTAGGTTTGAATCTCGATGAAAGACCAAAATGAAGAAAAAGTTTTTTTCTAATAGCGGTCGCCCCTCGGCAGGCAATGGCAAACCTCCGAGTGTATTTCTGCCTTTAAAAAGCTCCTCATAAAAATATCTGTTGTTTGGAGCCGGCTTGAAACTGTAGTTGCCTCCACTTGTGGAACAGCATCAAGACGCATGCCACAAATAAGAGGAGGAACTCGGCCAAACACCCAAAAAGGGTATACGCGCCAATTATATATATATATATATATATATTTTTGTTGTTACTAATGAAATAATTTTCAACTTCAATGAAAAACCATTTTTAGAAACCATTAATTTATTATATCATATGAAAGCTTCTTAAACAATATTGATGCAATTTTTTTTCGGGTCAAGTTGTTGCAAAATAATAATTATCTAAATCACTGCGAATCTCAAATTGCCATAACCAAAACCCGAAAACTGCGGGATCAGAAATATGTAAATCCCTAGTAAGTAAAATAATCGCGCAACCATTTATAACCTGCTAGTTTTGAACTAAGAGAAAGGTGAATGTCACCTCTTCTTTGGGAATATCAGGTCGTGAAGGACTTGGCTTCATTTGGTGTGTCGAACTGGCATCAGTTAGGGCGAGAATGAAATCACTGGCGTGCTTTGTTAAACCCGGCCAAAATCGCGTAAGCGGTTATTGCGCTAATCAATAAGAAGAAAAAGTTCTGTACTAAGTACCTTATTATCAGGCTTCTTTGCTATTAAAGTAGTTCCTCTTCTATCATTTTTCAATGCTAACTGACTTTTTTAACCCGTTACCGCATATGAACCCATATATGGTATTGCAGTTTTGATTCAATTTTATTTCCAAATTAAATATTATAAAATAGTTCAAACTTTTTATTCTCTCCAATATATATTTAAGAACAATAAAACTCAAAAAAATAGTCTACGATTTTATGGCATTTCGAAATAACCTTGACATTTCGAAAGTGGGTGACAAAGAAGAATTGAAGTGAGAGTGATTCATTTTCAAAAAACGATAAGAGTAAACCGTAAGTGCTTTTCGACAACAAAAAAGTAATAATTTCATGGAGTCGATATATTCATTTTCCTCGACGTATAACAATTTTTCCGCTTTTCAACTGTTTTTTATACTTTACAACTAGTTCATACATACAGTTCCGTAAAAAAACCGAAATATAAAAATGTTTCAATATTTTTCTTATAATATGTCTTATTGATAACCGTGAACTAATTTTTTTTTCCAACGCTTTATTAATTAATTGAGTAAAAAGTGAATGCATTGAGTATAACAGTTGATGAGTATGCAATAGCTGTGGTTTTGAAATTACGCCTCTGCAAGCCCTCCACTCCGAGGAAAGACCAAACCTGTAATATAAACCTTTTTCGTTGAAAATAATGCTTTTTCGATGAAAATAATGCTTTTTTGTTTTTTGATCAATATTTCAAGATCTGCCTTTAATATTTGTGAGCTAAATATGGCTACTCTTTCTCAATTTGGTGTTTATACAATATCTCAGACTCAGTTTTTCTTTACTGATACGGACCTCACTTAATTAAAAAAAAAAAATATCTTACTAATACAGTCGATTCTGTTTTTATGCTGTTTTTTTTATGCGGTTTTGAAATAGTGCGGCTTTTAAAAAAATTTAAAAATGCATGTCGACCTATCGGGAATTGTACAAACAAGATTGTATAAACAAGATTCTAAACCAGCTAAGCAAAAACTCATCACAGATTACATCAAAAATGCTAACCCTACAAGTATGGAACCGCCTGCATCACCATCCAGATCAGACGTGTACATTTCCTCAAGTGACGGAAGTGATTTTACGCCAAATCCTAAACGAATGCGCAACATGCGGGTATTGTCTGATTCTATTTCTGCCGATGTAAATTTATTTTTCGATTCTGACGTTTCTTAAATAAAGATATAATTTTCAAAAATACAATTTTTTGTTTATGCGATTTTATTTAATTATTTCAGATTCATGCGGTCTATGGAACGTATCTATAGTTATAATATGGGACTAGTACCCTTTTTTATGTGATTTTATTACATTATTTCAGATTTATGCGGTTCTTAGCACTTTTAAAACGTATCTATACTTTTACTATAGAACTGGTATCTTTTTTATGCTGTTTTTTTATGCTGTTTCTTGCGGAACGTATATACCGCATAAAAACAGAATCTACTGTATTGTGATAATACAGAATTCAATATATTCGCTTGTTTCCCGGATACTAATTGTCTATTTTGCAACTGCGCAATCAAATTTTTACATTGAGCCAAATACTTTCTGGTTCTTCCTGCACGAATTTGTTCGCCTCCTACTGTATTCGACTTCTAATCGCAAGCTCGTACTCTCCACTTAGCCTCCTACAGCGAGGCAAGCAGCTTTTTTATTGCAGCTGTTATGGCCAAGGTTGTTGTGGTTATCTTTACGATGTTGTTGTTGCTACATTTTTCCTTGCTTCTGACTTGTTTGGCTCTTTTCTTATGTCCACACATCATTAAGACTGATGAAAATTGCCGTCGTGTGTTCGGTGAACACACCTTGGCGATGATCGCATGTTAGGCAGATGTTAAGCATGAGTGTATTTTATACGAGTGTGTGTGATGTGGTGTTTTTTTTTTTTTATGAAGCCAGTCTTATTGCAAGGTGTAGGTAGGAATTTATGGAATATACACATAGAAATAAGCTTAGGTGTTCAGAAATGAAGAGAAATTGGAGTGTGTAGGTTGACGGAAGTTTGCTGATGTCTAAGGAATAGAAGTAGAATTAATTTAAGTATATAAACATATAAGTGAAGGTAAGAATAATTGTAATAACACTGTTGAATTTTGTTTCTAATTGGTAAGAAAAAAGATTAGGTGATTTTATTAAGGATATTAATATTTTTTTTTAAATTAAGAATAATCCAACACTAATCAGTGCTATTTGGCATTCATCAGACATTCTTTTTTCCCTTCCTGATTGCATTTAATGGTGCTTTTAACTAAAGGATATTAATAAAAAAAACATCAGGTAAATAACTAAAAATAAACTTAAATAATGAAGTAATCAATTTAAATTTGACATGCATGAAAATACATATTTTTGGTTTTTTCTTATGTAACAACTAATAGTTCTAATTACTATTATTATTTTTAATAATTGTATTGTATGTTTTATTTAGTTCTCAATTTCTAATTTTTTTTTTTTCATTTTCATTTAAAAAAAGTAATTTCTCCGTTTTTCGAAGTTAATCGCCTATATCGAGATATGAGCCTTCGATATTCAAAATTGGGCCTTTGTAAAAAAAATTATTTTTAATTATTGTTTACCCATAAACACATAGAAAAGTAAAAATATGGGCGTGATCCGCCTTTTTGTCTTCTTTTATAAACTTTTTTGTACAGATCTGGAAAAAATTTAAAAAATATATAATATTTATATATATGGCAGCCGCCGTAGCCGAATGGGTAGGTGAGTGACTATCATTCGGAATTCACAGAGAACGTAGGTTCGAATTTCGGTGAAAACACCAAAATTAAGAAAACATTAAGAAAACTGTCGCTCGGCAGGCAATGGCAAACCTCCGAGTGTATTTCTATCCTGAAAAAGCTCCTCATAAAAAAATATCTGCCGTTCGGAGTCGGCTTGAAACTGTAGGTCCTGGAGGGACATGTGGAACAACATCAAGACGCACACCACAAATAGAAGAAGGAGCTCGGCCAAATACCCAAAAAGGGTATACGCGCCAATTATATATATTTATATGAGTGTATAAATAATTTTTTTGTACTACCTGCAATATAAGTTTGCAGTTAAATGTTATATACCGTTTAAAGAAGAGGTAAAGGCAGACCACGCGCATATATTTACATTTTTAATTATTTACCTATATATATATATACAATATATATATATATAATTGGCGCGTACACCCTTTTTTGGGTATTTGGCCGAGTTCCTCCTCCTAATTGTGGTGTGCGTCTTGATGTTATTCCACCAATTATTTACCTACAATAATAAAAAAGTCCAATTTAAAAGCTAACTTCGAAAAATGAAGAAATAATCTTTTACGTTAGACTCAATCCCTTAAAAAAATGGTTTAGTACGACTCCCAGAATAAAATTTTGTTTCGCCGTATAGTGTAATAATTTAGCGGATCAGTCAAAAAGTTAAAATAACTTTGAAATAGCTCAAAAACTTGCATTACGCTATAAATATTTTGTATAATATTCCTGCTAATCGTACAAAATAAGAATATATAAAAAAATATTGTTGGAAATATTTAATTTGGTTATAAATCCAACAAATTTTTTTTTTTTTTCACTAACGAAAAATCATCTCTGGTAAGCACTGTACTGCTAGAGGGGGAAAAGTAACCAAAGTCCATTTTTTCTATAAAAACTCGTACACCAATACGAAATATATTTGAAAAGGTTTTTATGGGGCTCAGAAAATTTCTCTCCAACATTCGCCCCTGCATTGCTTTAATTATTTAAATATGTAAGTATATATATGTTTAAACTTCCAAAAATATTCGAACTGAAAATAAGTTCTTTAAGTCACCCTCCGACCTGCACTAGACTCACAATAAATCTTTACTGCTCCAAAATCTTTTCCACTGTTTCCAAAACAAAAGTAAGTAAACATGGCGGACTAAGCGAATTCTCCCCAAAAAAAAAAAAATCCTTATCAAAACATTTCTCATTTCAAATCAGTTAAGTTACATCTCCTTACTTGCTTTTAACTCCGTTTTAAGTAATCCGCTTTGGCAATGTGAAAGATTTACGAGCCGCATTGCGCTCTGTTTCTATTTACAAATACCTGCATACCACACTCTTCCCCATCACAATCAATGCTGATGCTACACTTTCACTTTTCGAATTCTTTTCGCGCCACTAAAAGGGGTGCGCTCTCATCTTTATTGCACTTTCGCCCCCTTTTGCTGCGCATTGTTCTGGTGCGAGGGGAAACGTTGCGCGGATTTTGTTCTTTTATTTTGTTTGAATTGTGGATCCTTGGCTTTTCAACAGATTCATCTGCATTCAACCACAACAAATCATCTGCAAAAACGTTGGTGCACAGGCACGTAAGAGAAAACGAAGGGTTTAAATTTTCAAATTGTCAACTGACACTTGGTGCACTTTTAAAGTTTTTTGTTACGATATGAACTGAATTTACTTTTATTTGTGAGCGTTGAAGTGAAAATTTCTAGATACACGCCTTTAAAGAGCTAAGCAAATAAGTACCTAAGTATGATGAATAATCAAAAGAAAAAAGATTGATAATCCTTCCATAATAAGTGTGAGAATTGCATTTGAATTTCCAAGTAAACCAAACAACTGAAAACAATTAATATAATAAAAAAATGGCATTGCTTGTTTGACTATGAAGGAAAAATATTCTGGAAATGTACTGTTCGAAAATTTACTGGCGGACGCCGTAGCCAAATGGGAAGAATATCAAGTCGCACACCCCAAATTGTAGAAGGAGCTCGGCCAAACATCCAATAATGGGTGCAAGCGCTTATATAAATATTATACGTATGAAATTTTACTCTTGTATTACATATCTTTTTTAGCATGTTCAGAAAAAAACGTATTACCCTGTGGCAACTTCCAGTAAGCGTATATTAGAATAAACTTCAGTTGGCAACTCCCAACAAGTGGTCATCCGGACAAATGCTTTTTATGTTTTTAGGAACGTAAGCGGTTCTCTTTCCTGCTTCCGTTTTTCTTAGCCAGCCACATTTTCGTAATCGAAGTTTATCTATTAAAAAAATTATATACATCACATAAAATACCGGTTTATCATTTGCGCACCAAACTTGTGGGGACTCCAATTAGAGCAAAATACGTTAGTTAGTTGTGAATGATAATAAAATACCCAAAAATGAATAGCTCTCAAAAGAGATTGAGTCGCTTAAACAACAATTAAACGAGGCATTGGCGAACGGTGCACAAAAATCGGCAGAATAGATCAACCCATCCACAGCAAGCCAAATCACATTGATCTCGGAAGTGAAATTCACACAGTTTTACGAAAACGAACCGGCTCTTTCTGTTGCCATCGTAGAGTAACAAGCCAAGGCAAGGCAATTGTAGCGGAGAACTGAAATATAGGGTTATTCAATAGGTGCGCTTCAACTTTTTTCCGATAGGGAGGGCGAACGACACAATATTTTTTATTTTTCGCTTGTCATTTGTAAACTTCATTAATATACATTTCATCATGGAACGCTACACACTTGAGCAACGATTGCAAATTTTTTATGAAAATAATCGTTCTGTTGCTGCTACTTTAAGAGCATTACGGCCATTTTATGGTCCATTTAACAAGCCGTCCCGTTTTGGGGTTATGTGAAGTCATTGGTCTACAGTAACAAGCCGGCGACGATTTGTGAGCTCAGAGCCAATATTGAACGCGAAATTGCTGGAATTTCGGCCGATTTATGCAAAAGAGTGGTCGAAAATTGGGTTCAACGATTGGACTTCGTAAAACGTGCACGCGGTGGTCATGCAAAAGAAATCGAATTTCATACTTAAATGTATATGTTCAAACTCGATAATAAAAAAAAAATTGTTAAAAAAGTCAAATCGTTTGTGTTTTATTCAAAAAAGTTCAAAAGTTGAAGCGCTCTTACTGAAAAACCCGAAGCATTACATATTTTAAAAAGGGTATAACTTCAGCCGGAAAATAGTACTAAAATCCCGAGCCCTTTTCAACACAAATTCGAAGGCGAACCGATATGTAAATGAAGAAAGTAAAAAAAAATATATCAGCAGCCGTTTTCAAAGTTGCACATTTGCCTCCTATAATAGAGTTTAATTAAAATTATGATATAAGATGTATTAGTATAATAAATATCGGCGGCTAACAACAAATCTGTTATAAATAAAAATATAAGAGTATAATTGCCCTCTTTCAATTACTTAGCCAATAAAGAATAAAGAAGCAATTTTCTGATTATTTCAATTTTAAATTACAAACTTAATGCTGGCGCTATTCCACTGGCATAGCTTTACTATTCATTTTTCTAAACTCAAGCTCTTATCTGTAAATGGAAAATCTCCAAAATGAGACCACCAAATTACCACATGGAATTGATCAACCGAAAATAGTTCGTAACAACCAAAGGCGAGGAAGACAACCCAGATGAGCCACACAATACAGCCACTAGTAGGATGCAGTTAGTAGCAAGGATAGCAGCTATACGCTTACTAATGTGAAAATAATTGCGCACAATTTAAAGGCACATAAAAATAAATCCACAGTAATCGATGCGGTGCAATTTGGTGTTACCCAGTGCCGAGGCAGATAGCGATAAATAGCGATGGTAGTGAATGTGATGAGGTGTGGATGGCGATGGGATGAATTGAGTGAGAAAAGCAATTTTGTTATTGCAAGGGAGTGAAACCAAAGTTAGTCCTATAAAGCACACTAACTGAAAGCAGCAACTTAGCACATAGATTTATGCATACATTTGTGTATATGTGTGTGTGTGCTTGTGCATGTGCATGGATCCCTGCAGGAAAATGATCTAGTGCCGAAGTAGAAAGCTTCTGGCCAATTTAGATTAGAGTTAGCCACTTCGTTGGTACACGTGACCGATTTTTCCCTTCTGATTCCACACATGCATATATATGTATATAAGACAGTACACATATGAAATGTGGACAAAAATAGGATTATGCACGGATTTAAATGAGAGTGTTTATCTTAGAGAACTTGAAGATGTTGAGGTGAAAAATTAATTTTTTTTGATAACTTCATAATTTCACTGTAAATGCAGGGTAAAGTTGTTTTTTCTCTTTTTTTTATGTTTTTTGCTCTTATTCTTTTTTCTTTATATGAGCTCTAGCAAAGCTTGCATGTTTCGCCAGTTGGCAAATCGATCGTAGAGTCGCTGCGTACATTAGTAGGCTGATAGGTACATGGTATTTTTCTCTGATTCGCTGTTCGTCTTTGAATATAACTCGAAAAGTCATGGGCATTTCATTATCAGACTTAAAGGAGTTACTGAGTGTAGTTTACACTGGGTATTTCTCAAAAATGACACGAAAAATTTATTTCAACTTCCAATAATTTTCCAAAAATTTTCAGCGAAAAAAAATCATCTATATTTCGAAAAAATTTGCTTTTCAATTATTAAAAAAAAACTTAATTTTTTACGATAAAAGGTATTATTAAAAAAATATGTATTTTATCGTATAAAATTAAGTTTTTTTTATAAAAGAATTCACTATCAAAATTTTCAACATTGCATAAATCTCTTAATTATTAAATTTTTTCCAAAATTATTTCAGTTAAGTTCTTATTGTACTCAAGCCTACAATGAACCATTGTTTGTTTTTAATTTAGGACAATGTTAATAGCGAAGCTTCAGCTTTCACCAATCGAAATGAGTGGAACGCAAGACTGAAGCATAAAAAGCCGCAACACCACTGCAATAAGTGACCAGAGCATCATAACTCATTTGTATAACGCAAAGCCCTAACAAATTGTTTGTTAGTTACTTTTATTAACTGCTTACAATGACATTATAACAAAAATATTACAAAATTTATGGCAATATCCAAAATACTTCGATTACTTTAATCGCTGTATATGTAAGTAAAATTTCTTCAAAAGAATATTTTATTAAAAAAAATAATTTGGAACTTTTTTTTTCTGAAGAGCTTACCCATGGCTATGCCCTGAATAAAATTTCTAGTACTAAATTTGTTAACTTTTGTGGCTTTCTGTATATATGCGAATATAATATATAATGTTTTATAGAGAAATTTTGAGTTAATTCTTTGTAGCTGATAAATTACCTTTACCAAAATACTAGACTCCTTCACATAGCGTACAACGAATTTTTCGATTTTTGTCAGCTAAGGCGGCACTGTGCTGGACATGTACTTGTACAAGGTGGCGCAAAAGTAACCTTGCTATGTTTTTTTGCTGTAATTAAAAAAAAAATGAAAAACTTTGATTCTTCTTGCGGATTATTTTTATTTGGTCTTTTAATTTTTTTTACATCAAGTCGAGAATATAATGTCATGAAAATCGCCACAGTTGATTGCCATTTGAGCCCTTTTTATGGCATTTTCCATCACTTTGGCCAAAACTTCCGGCGATATGTCCTCACATTCTCGACGGATATTGTCTTTCAGAGCTGCAAGAGTCTGAGGCTTGTTGACATAAACCCGCGACTTCAAAAAGCCCCACAAGAAGGAGTCTGGAGCCGTCAATCAGGCGATCTTTCTGGCCAGTGCAAATCGCCAAAACGGGAGACTAGGCGCCGGGCAAATGCATCCTTCAGCATATCGGTTGTGGCACGTGCAGTGTGTGCCGTTGCACCGTCCTGTTGGAACCACATGTTTTCCAATCCCAATTCATCAAGGTGCGGCAAAAAGAACTCGTTGATCATTGCTCTGTAGCGTTCACCATTCACAGTAACCGTTTGGCCCGCGACGTCTTCGAAGAAAAAAGGTCCGATGACTCCTCCAGCGAAAACAGCACACCATACAGTGACTTTGAGCGGGTGTAATGGCTCTTCGTGGGTTACACGCGGATTTTCAGTGCCCCAGAAGCGTAAATTTTGCTTATTTACGTACCCGCTAAGATGGAAATCGGCCTCATCACTCATGATTATTTTTGATGAAAAATCATCTTCCTCTTAGTGGTGATTAAGGATGGCTTGAGCGTATGTTAGACGCAATTGGCGGTCAGCAGATAACAGCTGATGCACCGTCTGGACTTTGTACGGAAACATCTTCACATCTTGTACCAAAATTCGCTATAAAGACCGTCGACTGATACCCATTTGCGTGGCACGTCGTCTGGTCGATGTCGACGGCGCTTCCATGATATCCTCGGCTACAGCAGCAATATTCTCTGCAGAACGGCTACTCCGGGGTCTGCCACGCCTGGCAGCATCTCTTGTTGTGCCAGTCTCTTCGAGGCGAGCGGCTAAACGTCGCAGTGTTTCACCAGTAGGCGTTGGACGGCGAGGAAATCTGCGACGAAATTCACGTTGTAACATTGTTTATTAACGTGTATTTCGCATGTGTTTACTACACAAATTTCAAAACAGAACTGACATTAGGGGCCAATCGCAAAATTTATAGCATTTTCTGATAGGAGGATTACTTTAGCGCCACCTGTTATAAGTTAGCATACATTAAGAAGAACTGACAGTAAGGACTTGCATATATATATATATATTTTGTCAAATATTTCCTACTATATTTACCTAAATAAAAACACAAAATCATGCATCATAGTCTTTCCGCTTCAGCAAGTAGTGTGTTTCCACTACCGTTCGCTGTAGAGGGGTAAGAAGTTTACTCTCTGCGATCTCTCCGCGTTTTGCAAAGCAAAAACAGATTCTTGTGTAAGTTTTGGCTCAGAAATACGAATAGCACGCATTCATTCTAACGTGTCGATATGCAACTCGTTAATTGTAGACGACGATGTCCTCGGAAGTATAAGGTCCGCCATATAACTTTACGGAATTAAAAATGCTATAAAAAAGAAACTACTCAATATTTTTCCGAACTGTTTTTTTTTATTTTGAAGTACGATCCTTCCGGTTAATGATGGAACACAACTTCATTCATATGGCTGCCTCGGCTAGCCATGCACCATCCCATACGATCGGTCCAATTTTTCAACACATTTTCGATTGTATGTGGCTGTATTTCAGCTATGACATCGCGTATGTTGGTCTTCAGTGCATCAATTGTTGCTGGTTTGTTGGCATAACACTGGTCTTTGACTGCACTTCAAAGATAATAATCCAACAGCGTCACGCGTTGGTTTGTCAATAAGCAACCCAGTTTATCTTACTTTTTTCGCAAAGTAACGCACATACGCTGCATTCGGTGCAACATTACCCTGATTTTCAAAGTAATGTCGCAATATTTCCCAGCGTTCTTTGAGCATATACACAACCATTTTCATTCAGCGGAAGAATAAAACTAATTTTCTGTCAAATCAGATGACAGCTAAGTGTTACCATTCTTCAAATAATACCTAGTTCAAATCCGTAACGATAGATGGCGGGCCCTGTACAAAGCTTTTTAAATCCTAGTTCTTTTAATTCAAATTGAACGCATATTTTGAATTGGTTTTTAATAAATAAAAATATTTCAAATAATTTTCTTCAAATCCTTTTTTTGCTACATATCTACTACAAAATTTTGCGTTTTCAATCTAAATTAACTATAAGCGAAACCATTTCCACAACGTTGGTAGTTCTTGTAGTCCGTGAGACGTATCACATTTCCGGTAAGTATTTAGGACTTATCAAAGTTGCTTACCTCTGAAAAGAAAAGCTAAGAAATAAAACAGATGGTTTGACATTTTTTTACGCTTAAGGCGATATGGTGGTTGCAAATACGTCCAACAGCTGAGACCGCCTTTCAGTTAACAAATTTTGACCTTCTTCTAAATCCGTAGGCATTTAGGAACATCCCCTCATGTCTTTGTGTCTTTTATCGAGCCAGTCGACTCAAAAATTTTCAAAAAAGTTTTCTTATTCCGGGTTCTTGTGGGCGATTATAACGACTGAAAATATCACCCATTTTGTGAAGTTTAACTTACATAGATATCCAATTTCCGTGGTGAATTTTGAATATTTTTATTTTGTATACGCGCTTGTCAAATTGAGCATCTGTAAAAAATTGAACATTCAAACAATAAATCGACCTTGAAAATCCGCTGGAAGCTGAAAGTTTGTTAGTAGTTTGGAACTAAAATCGATAGATGAAACATAAATAGATAAGTAGGGCATACCTGTTCTTTTTTCCTACAGTTCCAAACCAATTTAGAAAAAAACAAATTAAATCTATGGGGGGAAAAATAGTAGACCAGTTATGCCCAAAATCAATGTATGCATCTTTTTCCGGAAAATACAAAAGCTGTTTTCGCTTGTGAATTCAAGGGTTGGGCATACCTGCTAAAGACCGATAAAATAATCGATAAGGTTGAGCGTTCGATTGTGCGAGCAATTAAAAGAGGTCAAAGGAGGTAGGTATTGCGAGGAGAGCTCGCTCCCGTGAGGATGGGGCTTAGTTTACTTAGAATTTTGTATATGGAAGAAAAGGCTTTGCCCGTCGAGTTCGAAGAAGCTCCCCCTTCCTTACATACATAGGCTTACTTTTTACTTTTCGACTTTGATAATGTTACACTCTGCAACAAGACGTTCTTAAGAAAAAAATGACTTGTAGCACTATTATAACACTAACACTAAAGCAGATTTTTTTCACTACTGTCAAATTTTTCCGGCAGGGCGTGCTCGTATAGATAGTAAATGGAACGAACCAAAAGCCCATCAACTGCCAACTGACAATACTCGAATGAATCTTTCAGGCTTTAAACACTACAAATGATGGTGCGTATTCAAGCCCGTTTCACTAACTACAGACGCACAGATAAATAGCTTTGCTAAGATTTTTATCATTGGTTAGAGGTCGTTTTGTGGTATGGAAATATTTGCTTTGTTTGTAAGTGTGTTGAAAGGTGTTGGAAGGCGCTGTCAAACCGCAAACTGAAACTGAAATTGAAATGGAAATGCGTACATAGAATTACCACAAACATTCATTCATGCTAATACTCGTACATACAGAAGTTATTTGCTGATTGCGGCGCCGCATTGGAATTTTCAGGAAACTAAAACCGCTTAGGCAGGGCTTAAATGAGAGATTTGTGGCACATTGAGAGGAAGTGAAAGGTATTTATCTGACTAAACAAAGACCTACATACCCTTAAATAAATATAAATATTTATGTGTATGTGTGTATGTGTATCTATAATGCAGGTGTATACACTTTGCCGCCACCCTCAGTGTAGACTTTTGTAAACCTTCTGAGAATTTCGCAATGTGTGGCCTCAGAGGTTATCGGTATACATGGAATTGGATTTGAGTTAGTGAAAGTTTTTATTGTAGAAAAAATGTTTTCGATTTATTTTTTTGTGCAGAAAATTTTAGTGTCAAACTTTTCACCTTTATCCACTTGCTCTGTTTCGTTTATTTTATTTCTTATTTCAACGTTTTTCCAAGTCAAAAACTTTCAATGCTGAGCTTAGCTAAAAGCTAAAAACACAAATGGCGATATTCCCACCAGGATAAGCTGCGAATAGGCGGAAATTAATACTTGTAGGCAGTTGAATGATACTTGCACACATTTACCATACAAGATTGCACTTACGTTATATTTGTAACATTCTAAGTCCCGAATAATCAAACATGAAATGTTTTATATATATTTTTCGATGCGCTCGATTATTAAAACAAAATCTTAAGGCCTACCTTAGGTCAGTTTCGCATCGCAAGCCTATTTAAACTGTGTTCGTTTGTCACATTAATGGAAGCCAATCGCGCAACGAAATATTTTTTAAATATTAACTGGATCAAAATTTCAACACAGACGATCCTCAGCATTCATCTTTTTTCCTTTGCCCCTGCAGCTGCTTACTACTCGTTTGCAGAGAAACCCAGTCGCTAATTATGTTTCACGATTAGGTGGGGCTTCGTTATAACACAGACAATTCTACTCTATAGAAAATCAATACAGATAGATGAGTGCCTCAGATACAGGTTTGTCATCATCTGAATTCTGACTGCTCAGGAAAATGTAAAAATAGCAAACTTGAAAAAAAAACGATAAAACATTGTTACATATAATAGGAAATATTTTGGAAAAAAAAATTTAAGCCGTAAGACTCGATAACAAGACAATGTTCCCTTAGCGGCTCATCTCCAAACATCACGATTTTGACTGGCCTCGTCGCTGGCCCGTTTTTACAGCGCCGGACCTTTTCCTGTGAGGCTACTTAAAGAGGAAGAGTACATTAATACATCTGAAACATTCAACTTTTTGAAGGCCAATATTCGCTACAAAATCAATAATGCTTCGAAATGATAGGAAAAATTCAGAAAAAACAACTGAAATATACTGGGAATGGTGACCATCCTCTCGATATTGTTTACGGTCAATGACTCACATTGCCCGAAGTTAGAAGAGGAACATCCTTTTTGGATTGTTACAACTTATCATTTAATCGTAATCTTACTAAACTGTTTTTTTTTTTTTTTCATTAATCCCGAAATGTAACAACTTCTTTCGAGTGTATTCTCTGCATAGCGGCCCGTGTCAACTGTTGTGCCTCAAAAGTGTGTTTAGCGAAACGCAAAAGCATATCTTCAATTACGCACAGACCAAAGGAAATCTGATAAAAAGAAAAACAACAAAGGCGCAATAACACTTGCTGAGCAAAAAAAAAAAACAAAATCGCACAAAATAACAATAAATAAGACAACATGACCAAAGGTTACGAACAACAAAAATCTTCATAGCTGCACAGATAAAGACGTAGTAATATTGGCAGCATGTCAGCAAGAAAATACCAGCAACAACAATGTGCGAAATCGCATCACATTGCCGCGCTTAGCAGTGACAACAAACAACGATTTGCGATTTTGTTCGAACCAATCGTTGCAGTGACACGCTGACGGCGAAGGCTAAGTGGAGAGATTCAAACGGCAGTTTGGGAGCAGCATTAAGTAGAGGCTAAAAGTAGCAAACGACAGTGGAGAATTTATTGGTTGTTGCTGATAAGCAGTCAACAGGGCCAAATGTTTAAGTACATGCCTATAAACGGGCAGGCACACGTACATATGTACATATGCATGTGTATTAGGGCGGGTCGATTTAAAAATCGCTCATTGCTCTGTGAAAATCGTATTCTAGGGATCAAAATAAGGAACTTTGCCGAAGGAACCATACCTCTTAAACGAATTCTGATGTCCCCCAATTTGGGTCGAACTTTTAGTGTCTTTTGTGAGGAGGCAAAAAAAACGATCATTGCTCTGTGAAAATCGTATTCTAGGGATCAAAATAAGAAACTTTGCCGAAGGAATCATACCTCTAAAACGAATTCTGATGTCCCCCAATTTGGGTCGAACGAAAAATCCCACTTTGACCCATTTATAGTGCTCCAATCGAGTCCAAATGTATGACCGACCCCCACTAACTTTGGACGGCCGAACCACCCATGCCAATGGCACACCCCCTGGAACTCCCCTGGGGGGTTCCCCATACAATCATTTCAAAATATCACCACTTTTGGCCTTTACATGAAAACAGAAACTAAAAAGTTCGACCCAAATTGGGGGACATCAGAATTCGTTTTAGAGGTATGATTCCTTCGGCAAAGTTTCTTATTTTGATGCCTAGAATATGATTTTCACAGAGCAATGTGCGATTTTTTTGCCTCCCCACAAATCGACCCGGCCTA
>JAYXIM010033006.1:0-24821 GCA_037575425.1 Anastrepha fraterculus
ATATCGCACCCTAAATACAAAAGGGTCACAACTCAAAATACTAAGATTTTCAGGAGAGACGAAAAACGTTTTATGTAAAAATTGTTGTAATATTTAAAGAAGATATTGTTCCATCATGAAAATATACAACATTGAAGAAGGTTCTACTATATTTTTTTTCAATTTTATATTATGTTTGCGAAAATAAAACAAAATTTTGATTTATGACTCTTTAACTGAAATTTTTTCGATTAACTAGTCATATTATCTTAAGTTGTGCCTTTTTAACTGATAAAATGTTTTAATTTTATAAGTTTCCTCACCTAATTGAACTCACTTTTCGCAACTAAAGAGGCACAATGCAAAATAATATACCACGAAATTTATCACTTTTTACAGTTATAGAGGCAGAACTCAAAATAAAACTCTTTATGTGTAATAAAATTAATCAGCTGTTCTTGAGCCCATTAACGCAACTAAAAATAATTCTCTTTAGTTGATCGTGCGAAAGCAACACACATCATAAAAATAGACATAACTGTATTTTTCCAGTTAAAGAAGATAGTTATGTGAACGAAATATTTGCAGCAGCTAGAAATGTGTACTCTAAATTAATTTATGCAAAAAACTCAGTTTTGGAAAATTTTGAGTTGTGACCCTTTTGTATTTAGGGTGCGATATGCATATACATATGAACGCGTCGCTTGTTCTTATTTGAATTTGCTAATTGGTTTTTTTTTAAACCAGTTGTATCACTTTTAGTTGTTATGTTTTTTCCTTACAACCTTTTCGTCTTAATTAAATGTTTGTATAAAAAATTTATTTAAGATTTTGAATATTTTATTTGCACACATGTCTCAAACTTGTCGCTCTTGTTGGTAGCGGCAAGTACAATTTACTGTTAAATACCAAAGTATGTTTATAGGTATATACGCGCAATTAAAGGTACTTAATTGTTGTATTTTTGTTTTCGTATCTGGTGTATATTTTTAAAATAAACAAAAATTCTCTGCACTGAAAATATTTATTTTTATTTCACGAAATTGGGCTCTCAAAAATTTTTAACGCACTCGAATTAAGTGGAAGCACTATTTTCGTTTTGGCGGTATTATTTTAGGCTAATTGCCGAAAATTTTACTTCGAAACTGAAATTATGTAACAGCTTTCATTTTATTATAAAATTCACAGCGCTTTTACAACCTTTGCGTGCTGAGGCAAAACAAAATCACTTTCGAGATATGTACATATGTATGTAAATACATATGTGCATATACGAAAAATGTTCGAAAATAATTTTCAAAATTTAAAAGTGTTTTTTGCAGTTTGTCAAACTAATATTGGGCTCACTTTTGCAAATCACTCACATAACCTTGAACCAAATTCTATTTTAATAATAATGGCTTGTGAAGCAATTTGCATTGAGCAATCGCTCTCACGCTAAGTGTATGTGTGACATATGTGCATATATATGTATGTGTGTACGTCAATTCTTTTATCTAACGTTGAAAAAGTGCGTCAGTAGAGTACTCGTTTATTTGCATACTTTTGTATTCAGAAGAAATGAGATTATTTTGAAATAGTATTGAGCTATATATATATTAACATCCGTTTTCCCAAAAAAGAAAAAAAACGAATATATTTTTAACTAATGACCTACTTAAACAAGCGTACACAGTTATGCGACCATAGGAGTGTCGTAAATGTATGTATATGGAAGCGCTCAGTATGCTCCTTCAACTAGTCAACCTTTCATTGGAATTATACAGGCAATGGTTAGGGCACTTTTTTTGACTTGAAATCGATTGAGTTGAGAGCCGCACTCAAAGTCGGCAGGGCATCTAACACTGAGTTTGATCAGTTTTAAACTTCAATACTTTGAGTGGGTAGAAGCGCCATACAGCAAAGTAGAAAATGAGACTTCGAGGAGTGAGGCCCAGCGCACAAGACAGGGCTAGTAGGTTAAACTCCTACACATCCCGAATAGACCCCCGATATGCTCAACATGAGTCTGGCATGTGACGGTTTACACGCATAACACTAACCACCTATTCACACGCCCCCTTAAATGCACTCATCTAACACCCTTCTCCCATCGGACCCAATCTGTAGAAACAGCATGCTTCTTTGGCCTCCTGGTGACTACATCGCACTGGCAGGCCTTGATGTACAGCTACAACAACAACAACATTAACTTTCTAGCGTTCCCACGGTAGTCCATCCTACGTTGCTGGAACGACTCGGATTTATATCCGGCCAAGGATTGTTACTTTAGCAACACTTCTCCATACATTCATGGGGTATGTGTATGCTGCTACAACAATAACAACAAAAACATCTTTCGACTGAAATTTTCGAATTCCTTTTCCTGGCGTACTATTCGTGTGGAGGATTTAACTTCTGGAATTGGAGTAGTTGGCATGTTTTTGACTCTTGAATTTAAAAGTGCATCATAGGAACTTTCTAAGCATCTTTTATATAATATATAATATTCAGGAAGCATTGGGGTTTTAGTTTGAAAATCCACATATGCATTTTAATTTTATTTTTATTTAATGTGGAAAATTAATTATTTAATGATGTGAAATTTCGTAGGAAATTTCTTCAATAATTCATTTAATAATCGTTTAAAATTAGATTTTGATAAAGAAAAATTTATAACAGAAAAATATTAGAGTAATAAGCCAGAAAGTTAATTTTTTACAAAAAAGAACTTTAGTTATTATTTTTTTTTTTTTTTTTTTGTTCAAAAGGTAAGAAATAAAAATTTAATTGAAGTAGTGACAAAAATTATTTTAAAAGCAGGAAGCACTGGGGATTTAGTTTAAAAATTCACATAATTTTTTTTTATAAATATATGTTTTTTATTTAATCTTGAAAATATAAAATTTCGTACAGTTGAGTTGAGAAAACAAAGAATTCTTCAACCATTCATTTAATAATAGTTTAAAATTAGATTTTGATAAAAAAAACCGATAGCAGACAAATTTTTGAGCAATAAGCCAGAAAGTTAACGTTTTTGCAAAAAAAATATTTTAAAATTTAATATGTAAATAAGAATTTTTTAATCAGTTTAAAGGGAAAGAAGAATTTTATTGAAGCACTGGCAAAAATTATTTTATAATCCTGGACGCATTGGGATTTTAGTTTGAAAATTAGCATTTCTTTTTAATTTTTGTTGTTGTTTAATTTGGAAAATATAATATTTCGTGCAGATGAGTTAGGAAAACAAAAAAATATTTAACAATTTTTTTTGTTTTTTTTGTTTTATTTAAAAATTGGAAAAGTAATGAATTACAATCACAATGAATTAAAAAGCATTAGCGGTTAGGCCATCAGCTTTACGTAACATAAGTATTTATATAATAATATTCGTGTATAATTTAGATTTCAAAAAAAATAAAAATAATTTATTTGTATAATTATTTTAATTTTTTTTTAATTTTAATAACAGTTTAAAATTAGATTTTGATAAAGAAAAATTAATAGCAGAAGAATTTTAGGGCAATAAACTAGAAAGTTTTGAGTTTTTGTTTTTACGTTTTTTGTAAAAAGAAATTATTTTTGTTTTAATTAATTTTTTTTTTTAATCTGATCAAAACCATTTTAATAATATAGGAAACATTGAGAGTTAAGTTTAAAAATTCACATATTTTTTTATTTTTTATTTAATCTGAATTTATTTAATCCTAACTTCGTAGGAAGTTTGGGAAAACAAAATTCTTTTGTAACATATTTTTCTCACTTATTTAATAAACGCTTGAAATTAGATTTTGATAAAGAAAAATCGATAGCAGAATAATTTGTTAGCTATATTTCAGGCTTATTTTGTAAAAATAAAACAAAATTAAAATGCTAATAACAATTTTTATTTGTATTTGTATTTTTAAATTTTTTTCTTTTGTTATATTTTTAATTTTATTTAATACATATTTCATTTTTTCTATTTTTTAATTAAAAATATTTTTTATTTTTTCCCTTTTATTTTAAAATTTACAATTTAAAAATTCCAATTTGTATAAAAGTACAGCAATAATTGATTAACTATCAACACCTCATTACCGTATTACTTTCGATTTTTCCGCATCATTCCTTACCCAAAGCCATATGAATTAAAGTTCCAAACTTTGCACAAAATTCAGAAAAATGCATAAAACTTTCATAAAAATTTCCAACTTTTTATATATACTCGTATTTTCTAAAAAACTTGTAGTATGCAGTTTTCTAGTTCATTTAATTTTAGTATAAAATTGTGTCGAATTTATGTAATTTTTTTATTGATGATTTTATATGAAATTGATTTTTTAAGTGGAGGAAAAGTTTAACACTGAAAACCATATTTCTTTTCAAAATTAGTTAAATTTAAATAAAAAAAAAATTAAGTGTCAAAATTTGTAATCACTAAGGGTGCGTGGATAGTTTTATTCATCAACGGATGTGCGTACATACATATATAAGTTTATATACATACATATCGATGGTTTTCGAGAAAAGTGACATAATTCAAAAATACAAAATACTGAGTTGGGTCTGTTTTCTAGATAAGTGACGCGCCAATTCGATCACCTGACAAAACGACACTAACGCCATCTCTCAGAATTGCTTCAAGATTGGCTATTGACGCTTTTCCTGATAAAAATATATAAACTCTGTAGTTGATTTTTGCTTTTAACGGCAAAACTCCGAATTTGAGTTAATTTTGAGTTGTGTCGCTTTTCTCGAAAACCATCGATATGTATGTATATGTATGTGCACGGTATTACGTACTTTCTTCCTTGGCATTCTTAGTGCTGAAATTGAAAATTAGCAAAACGTCAATGTTTAACAAACAGCTTCAGTAATTATTTTCATAAAATCTTATCTGAAGAAATTTCATTTATTCATCTTGCATTTGTAGCATAATCACAAATGTTGCATATTCACATCCCATTTGTATGGGATCAATTTATGAAATACATCTGACTCGAACTACGGCAACTCATAGGATTTCATCCAAAATATTTAAATTGTGATAAAACTATTTGTTGTTGTTCTCGTGCATTTTTATTTTATTTTTTTCTTTGGCTAATTACTTACGAAATACAAAGCAAATCAACGAAAATGATTTTATTACGCGGGAAGGCGGGATAAATTATATTTTATTGAGGTTTTGTGTTTTTCTGTTATTTTCTGGAAAATTGCCAAATTTTTCAATTTATTTTGTATTTGTAGACAATTTATTTGAAATTTGTATTTTTATTTTTCATTTTAACTTACCTTCTTTGCACTATCTATTAACTTGCTAGTCATCGACTGCCAATAGACCGTGACCAGTTGCGGTCGATGGCGCCGCCTCTACCGCTGGCATTTGTCTGTAGTAACTTTTCCTGTTTAGCACACTTAGTAACGTGCGCAACGGTCGGTTGGTCGGTTGGTTGCTCGGTTGGTTTGACTATCTTGGCTACATTCTCCTCTTAAATATATACATATTTATATACATACAAACAGCAAAATCTGCAGTAAATACACACATACATACGTTCTGATTTTCGTAGTTTCGACAGGTTCCGGTACTTTCGTGTGCAATTTCATATGAGCGTTGTTGTATTTTACACCAATTCAGCTAAATTGCTTACACAAAGCAGTGAAGACATTTTGGCGCTTTGCTCGATAGCAACTACAATTTGGACAGCACCGTGACAGGCAGTTTTCCATGACTACGTACGAGTACCTTCATTGCATGTGAATAATAGGAAATATGGTACAAATTGTTATATGCTTATCGATAATACATAATAATACACACATATCTGCGTCTGCTTATTAACATTTTGGCTTTATTATAATTCATATTTACCTACACACATATTTCTCTATGCACTTAATAGCGGAAACGCTAACTCTGAGGTAGCTAGTTTCAATTTTTTTTTTAATTTTTCAATTTTACTATATAATTATATTCCTAATTAATACTATACAGAGCTGATTAAAATTACATTCTCATTATTTTTTAATTTTAATTTAATATTTATTATTTAAAATAACTTTTTCATTAATTTTTCATTATTACTTTTATTCGAGTTCTCTGACGCATCATTTGATTTATGAGCCAATTATATTTACGCTTTGTACTTCAAATACATTTTTTTTCAAAGCTTAAAATGGAAATACCAAAGATAAGTTATCGCAAGTATAATTAATTTTATCATCACTCATGATACCGTTAAAACTTGAAGTGAAATACAAGAAACAAAGAAAGGAATGCACTCAAATTAGTGTCATTTAGTATACATATTTATAAAATAAAAATAATAAAAGCAAAACAAAAAAAAAACTATGTACATATGTACACTTGTATAATCACATGTTTGTTATCGGAATAGCATTGCAAAATTGTATACTGCACCTTAAATACCTGTGTTTACGGATTTTTGATTTTGTTTTGATTAATACACCGTCGTCACCCTATTAAAATTGCTTATCAGAATTGTTACATTGACTTTTGTCCTTTTTAACAATTACATATACTTACTTTTATATGTAAAGGGTGTTTTTAGGCGATAGATTTTTATGCATTCAACTTTCTCTAATATATTTAAATATCTTTTTTTATATTTTTTATTTTTATTTTTCCCCCTTTTATTTTCCCTTTTTCTGGCGTGCTATTCGTGTTGAGGTCTTAACTGCTGAAAACATAGTAGTAGAAATGTTTCTGATTATTGCCAGTAATACTGAAGAATCACAGAATAACTCTTGAAAACTTGTTAACTTTTGTTTCGATTACGTCAGTAAATAATCGATAAGCGCATAATTTTGTATGTGTATTACCTTGTACTGTTACGATACTATGAATTGTCCTCAATGACCACAAAACCTCACTCCCGTGACTTGTTTTCCATGAAAAGTCAAAAAGTTGTCGCTCTATGCCGATACATCAGCAGCATTGAATCACTTCGGCTAGAACTCCATACTAAGCGCTCCATATCACAAATTCCATATCTTATAGCTGAAGAAAGCGCTGCAAAACAAAGCGCCGCCACGCGTAGTATGAATTATCTAGCTTTAGAAGCCAACATTCGTGAAATTGTTGCTTATATACGGCATCAACTTTTGAGCCAGGCCATGTTAAGTGATCCAAGCATTTAGGACATTGCCGTTGATTTTTTGAAAATTGGTTTATTTGTAGGCTTGAATTTCTTACTATACTGGAAAGATTTAGAAACCAATTTTATAATTTTGAGATTTATTCAATGTTGAAAATTTTAGTGTAAGGTTTTTCAAAGTGAAATATCTGCGCTTTTTTGACATTTTTATATTTTTGTTTCAATTTTTTAAGATAACATATACTTAAACAATTTTTTTTCTGCTTTTATAAGTTTGAATTTCTTATTATACTAAAACAGTTTTTATAAATATTTTATAATTTTTAGATTTATGCAATGTTGAAAATTTTGGTAAAGAGGTTTTTCAAGTAAAATAGCTGCGGTTTTTTTTGACGTTTTTTTACTTTTTTAATTTTATGTTTTAGGATAAAATATATTTAAAATAAGTGTTTAAAGTTTTTTTATTTGTAAGCTTGAGCATCTTATTATATATACTGATTTTTTTTTTGAATTTTTATAATTTTGAGATTTATTCCATTTTGAAATCTTTGATATAGACGTTTCTTTGTTAATTTTTTTCAACATTTTTATAATTTTTGTATATTATTTTTTTTTGTATAAAATACACTTAAAAATGATTTTATTTATTGTTGAAAATTTTTCGAATTAAAAAAAGAGTACATACTTTGTTCAAAGTTTTAGAGGCAAAAAAAATTTGTTTTGGTCGAAAGTATTTGAGACAAAACAAAAATTTTGTTTGTTGAAAATTTTCGGCATAAAAAAGTATTATTTTTTGTTAAAAGTTTCTGAAATAAATTTTTTTTATATTTTGTTGAAAATGTTTGAGACACAATTTTTTTTTTATTTTTTGTTGAAAAGTTTTGAAAAAAAGAAATTTTTTAACTTTTGAACAAAAAACAAACAAACTACAAGTTGTCAGAGTTTTCTCTTATTTTTGCAATTGATAGCTGAGACTATGCGCAGTAATCCCTGAAAGTTTCATAGTAGGATTCCCATAACTTTTCGAGTTATATTCAAATACACTTACAAATGTATGTACGTAGCGACATTTCGTTTGACTTTCGAACGGATGTAATATAGGACCGTTTCGGTAGGGCAGTATTTTGGTCTGAATTGTGGTATGACAAAGTGCAAGTTCTAAGTGACTTATAAGTCGCGTTGATTTTTTAATTTTTTTTTGTCTGGCGGCCTTGTGCATTTTCGACTCATACAAAAATTTCAAGCATTTGTTACATGGAAAAAAATGCATAATACCCGACAAAAAGGTTGTCAAAAATGAACGTGAATTTTGAGCTACTTTAATATATTAAGCCAAATAAAAAAAAAGCTGGCATGTCACGCTGCTTCATTGCTCTTATGAGCATTAATGTTCCAATCATAGTGACCTTCAAAAAAGCATATCCACTATCATGATTTCACAACACCCTTTATCAGCAAATATTAAAGACTATCAACCAATTTACCTATACATACCTATATGTATACCTGTCTATGCCTGTTCATGCTTATCTCTTATAGCAAAACATTTAATTTATTAGAACTTATGGTTTAACAACTTGATAAGTTCTAATTAATAATACAAATAAACGTACGTTTGTGGAAACACCTGCATATATGTACATATGTATCATATGTCTATACCTATCTATGAGTAATTCAAGCCACTGTCAAATGCATAATTAAGGTGTATTATAAAAAATATAATATAACGAAAACTTAAAACGAATTAGGCAGACAGCTGAATATTTTTAGGCTGACTACTTTGTGGTACCATTGGGTAATGAATTGTGAGTACTTCAGAGAGAAGGCTTTCATATCGCATAAAAAACGCTTAAACCACAAATTTGTAAGGAAAGGGGGATGATTTTTAATAAACAACAGTGCTTTGAGTAATTTTTAGAATAGCAAGAAAAAGTAGGTAATAGGTTCGAGTGATAAAAATTTATCACAAATTTATAATTAATTTTTAGCTTCCTAGACAGCTTGATTTAAAACCATAAATTTTTTATAAAAAACAACTCTTTAGGCATCCGAAAACTCATTTTTGGATAAATAATAATATTTATGGTTACATTTTTTGTTTTTTGAAAAACCAGTAAATTTTATGATTTTATGGAATTTTATAGTATATGCATTAGGGCGGGTCGACTTAAAAATCGCTCATTGCTCTGTGAAAATCGTATTCTAGGGATCAAAATAAGAAACTTTGCCGAAGGAACCATACCTCTAAAACGAATTCTGATACCCCCAATTTGGGTCGCATATTATGCATTATGCTTGCATTCATCTGGTGGCCTCCGTAGCCGCAAGGGTTGGTGTGCGACTACCATTCGGTAGGTCCTGTGTTCGAAAACCTCGGCAGGCAATGCCAAGCCCCTGAGAGTATTTCTGCCATGAAAAGGCTCTTCATAAAAACCATCTGCCTTTCGGAGGCGGCATAAAATTGCAGTGTTACGAGCAAATGTTTTAAAGTGTAACTGCTTAGAAACTTTCTAGGTGCTCGCACAAATATATTTGGCCAAGGTTATGAATATTAATACAAATAGCTAAAAACGATATTGGTACATTTCGCTGTGGTATTTTATTACTTTTACCGGACTCGTTACGTAACGTCGGAAAAAATATCATCATCTTAACAGGTCGAAAAAACTTAAATGTAATCATAATCCCATCATATAGGTAAAAGAATATACAAGATGGCGCAAAATTAATTATCTAGTTTGGTTTTAATTACTTACCGTAATTATTTTCCCTATTAGCTGGCTTCCCACAAATTTTATTTTTCTTGGGCACACATTTTCATAAAAACCCGACCACACCATTTTTGTCTTTTTGCATTTTAGTAGACCCTGAAATGTTCATAAATTTTAGACTCGAAGTCCTCATCTCGTTTCATTAAACTGGTAATTGTTTTATTTTTATGATGCGTACGCATACATATACACCTACATTAAAGCATTTTAGAGTTGAAAATAAAAGCACAAAGGGTTTTATAAACCATTTAATGTTAAAATATATGAATCTAGAAAACCGGAAAGATTTATTACTTATCTAATTATTTTTGTAAATTGAGCAGGAAGTAATAAAGCTATGAAATATTTTGCTGAGCCCTTTTGATGATTTTTGACACGCCTAAATACCTAGAAAGTCTTAGAATAAAGGCATAGGTAGAGAGACTAGAGTTATTTATAAAATATTAAAAATATCTCACCCCTTTGATCTGTGTATTTTAGTTGCCGCATAAGCGGGCGTTACAAATAAAATATTACATCAGTTCTAATTTGGTATGAATTAGGCAGTAAAATATTTTAATATCCAACAACGAAAATATGCCAAGCGACAATTTATCAGCAGAGCGGAAACAATAAATGCCAAACAAAGAGAAATAAAAGTGAAATGACAAATGCCAAATGAATTATTTGAGGTAAAAAGACGCATATATTTGAATGTACCTAAGCCAGCAAAGTGTAGGGTTATTCATAATCTAAATCGAGCGCTCTGTATAAACAAAATATAGCTCATACGTGTGGGAAAAATCTGCAAATTGACTTCAGTCATATATTTACCTTTTTTGAATAGTTCCATTTACTGCTTTAAATAACTCTAGTACAAGGACTTAATGAAGGGGTTTGTCTCTTATTTAGTTTTATTTATTTTTTGATTCTATTTAAAATCTGAAACTTTTTAATTGGAATTTCTGGTAAAATTTCAAATTTGCTGTTCTCTCGCCCATTGAATTTTGGTTTTTCAAAGTGCAAGTTTCAAGTATCTTAAATATATGTTGTAAAACAATGTGGAGTATTCGGTACATGAAGAAAATTCACATAATCGCCATGAACTATAAAATAATCGCCAGCACAAGAATAAAAAAAAAATTGTCAAAAATCAACGTGATTTTTGAGCCACTTAAAACTTGCACTTTATTATCAAAATTTAGTGAGCTATAAAACTGCGTATTAGAAATTTTGCTGAAAATTCTGATGAAAAGGTTTGAAATTTTGAGGAAAATATGTAGATTTTTTTTAGTTTTCACTTAGTTTGAAACTTCGATTTATTTAATATTTCTGGTAGAATAATCTATGTGTTCATAAAACTAATTATTAATGTTAAGCAAAAAAAAAAAAAAAATTGTCAAAGATGTCAATAAGTCGTTGTGTTATATTTTTGGAACGGGGTATAATTTTTAAAAATAAATTCTTTTAGGTAGGTCAAGTAAAAAAACTCGGCGCATTTTTTAAATTTTTCTGCAATAAATCAACATGGTCAGATTTATCCGATTTAAATCAAATATTTGCCGTCCATTTCGAAAACAAATCAATTTTGAAAACAAATTCATAATTTCAGAATTGCAGAAGTCCTCGTCACAACTTTGTCCTGCTAATTTACACAAGCCTCTCTTGTGGCTTATTTTCTAGAATAAATAAGAAACGAATGGCAAAAATACTTAAATCTATGAAATTGATTAAAAAATAATTTTTCTTTTAGCTCAAGAGATTTTTGATGTTACACACTGTATGATATTCCACCACACAATAGTTGTCTAAAACTGATCTATATTTCCGCTCTTTGTTAGTTGTAGAAAATAACTGAGAATAACACTTAAGTTAAACTGCTCACAGGTCTATTTCTAGCCCATTTTCTCTGGCGCAAGCCTTAATATTCCCTCATGAATATAACCATTTTAACATTGTTTCAGAAGCAGTGTCTTTTGTAACAGGAATGGGCACGTTGTATAAAATTTATATAAATAAGTAATAAAGTATGTTTGAAAATAAAAAAAAATTAATTAGTTCTAATTTTTACAAGCAGAATTATTATTTTATGAACAAAATAAAACACTATTGAATTGAAAATATCAGGTCAGTCCATAAGTTCGTGCGTATTTTACCCATAATTTTACTTTTGTACGATTTTTGCATACAACAAATTATTCGCGGAATATAACGGAATTATTTATATTTTCCTTGATATTTTGTGCATTCAACAAGTGATTTTAATCGCGGATAGAAGCACGTGTTGTTAAAAAATAAAATAGAATCTTCGAACGCGTATAAGAGGCATATTTTGTATTTTTTTATAAAAGTGGTACAAATACAACAACTGCTGCTGCAGAAATAAACACTGTCACGAAGGGGATACCGGGAGTGTAAGGACTGCGCAAAAGTGGTTTTCAAAATTCCGAAGTGGTAACTGCGACGTGGAGGATGCCCCGTGCGCTGGTCGTCCTGAAGTCTTTAACTCCGACGCCTTGCTTGAACTCGTGGAAGCTGAGCCAAATTTGACAGTCGATATGATAGCTCAGAGGTTAAATTCATCGTATGGAACAGTTCACAGGCACCTGGTTCAGTTGAGAAAGGTTTCAAAGCTGGGAAAATGGGTTCCGCATAGACTTTCCGTCGCCAACCGTCAGCGGAGAGTGAATGTGTGTTCTCAGCTGATGCAACGGCTAGAAAATGAAAGTTTTTTGAACCGTATCGTTACTGTGATGAAAAATGGGTATTTTCCAATAACCCTGTTCGCAAACGCCAAGGGTTAGATATAGATAAAACACCAAAACCGACCTCTAGAGATTGCCTTCACCATAAGAAGATTCTCCTGTCTATTTGGTGGGATATGGCCGGTATTGTTTATTATGAACTTCTGGAACCAAACCAGACGATAACTGCTGATTATTATTCCCATCAGCTATCAAACCTGAATGAGGCACTTAACAAAAATCGACCGTCTTTAGTGAATAGACGCAAAGTTTTGTTTCACCACGACAACGCAAGACCTCATACCGCAAGGCAAACATTAGGCAAGCTGAACGAGCTCGGATGGGAGCTAATGCCGCATTCACCATACTCTTCGGATATTGCACCTTGTGATTATCACCTTTTCCGTGGACTTCAATCCCATATGAGTAACAAGAACTACTCCTCAAAAGAAGCTATAAAAAGGGATATCGAAGCGTATTTTGGCTCCAAGGACAAACAATTTTTTGAGCAGGGAATTAAAAATTTGCCTAAGCGTTGGGAAGACATTGCAAATAATGAAGGAAAATATATTTTTGATTAATAAATACTTTAAACATCTTTTTTATTAATTTTAAAATCACCTTTAAAAAACGCACGAACTTATGAACTGATCTTATATATTAGGAAAAATCTTCGGAAAATATTTAAGGATTGATACATCATGACATACCAAAATTACTAAATTCTGCTTGCACAAATTAAAGAAAATTGGGCAGTAAAAGTTTGTTCGAATGCAGTAATTTCGACCGCAGAGTAGAATGATAGGCGAAAGAAAAGAAAAGCATTGGCGGGGTGTGTTAAGCGAGCGTCAAGCACGTTTGCACAAGAATTCGCTGACACAAATAAAATCGTTGAAGCGTTTTTTGCAAAATTTTAATGGTGCCACTTCGCCTTAAACATTTTATCTGCGATCTGCATTAGACATAAGGCCAGATCACCTGCTCTAGGTGTAAAATATTTCATGTTGATTTATGAAGTCACTGATTATACGATTACATAAATATGTATGTGAATTCATACTACTAGTTTAGATTTATTTCTGAATATCTATAAACATACATATATACATACTATATATTACCCCTTCAATCGCTAATGAGCGTTTTTTCCATTCTCTTTCCATTACAGAGGAGCAAGAACGTGTGCAGAAGAAGACATTCACTAATTGGATTAATTCGTACCTCTCGAAGGTAAGACGATAAAAAACTCATGTAGACGACTTGTCTCAGTTTTATTAAAAAAAAGTTTGTTTTTAAGCGCTGTAATATGTGCACACTTGTATGTTTACTTTTTTGTGCTAATGTCAATGCATAAGTAATTTGAGTAGCTTTATTTGTTTTTAATTACATGCATTGTACTTTGTCGCTACCTTGAATTAATTGTTGTTGATGCAATATCAGGGCATTAAATAGCATACTTTGTAGATACTTTGCATATTCAGTGTAGTTAAAAAATGTGTAGACAATTTCAAAGCATTTTATTGTGTAGAAGTTTGCAGAGTTTGGATTATATTACTTATTTAATACATAGATATCAGTTGACGAAAGAAATATTCTTACGAAGCAATGTCGCCCACTATAAGTATTAATCACATGGAATAAAATATCAAGAGGAAGGAATTCGATTCAATCGCCACTTCCATAAATAACTTATTCACAATGGTAAATATATCCAAATTTCTGACTGGTGTTTGCTATATTCTGCGAGAATTTCCTACTCCACTCGAGTTCATACCAATGTCCAGTACGTTGCAGTATTTCTCAAGCCAAAATAAACGCTGCAAGTTAAGCAGCTGAGTTCGTATTTGACCTAAGTGTTCTTATAGCGTAGACACTCGGCGGCGTTAATCGGGATTACTGGCGCAGTTAGTTCTGATTAAAATTGAAGTGTGGCAGACGGTTGTAACGCGGGCTAGTGAATAGCTGAGTTGCTTATTGGATAGTTTTATCAGTAAAATATGGATCGCAGGCAACAAAATCGAGTATTAGCTACCCTGATAGTACGAAATAATTATTTATTTAAAAAAAAATCTTTAATTTCAATTTCGCAAATTTTTCCGAAATATCGAAACAATTTTTGGTTTATCTTAAAAAAATATAAAAACAAAAAATTATAAATATGTTAAAAAGAAATTAATTAAAAAAAATTGTTTAACTTAACATGAGAAATGTTTGGAAGTTTCTGCCCATCTAACTCAGAATAGAACTAACCACCTCGTGGTGCTTTTAAAACTGACAAAAAAAAATTTTCCCAAATATTTTTAGAAATCAAATTAAAAAGTTTTCCCTAAAAAAATTGTTTTTACAAATACATACATAAATTTTTATCGAAAAAATTAAAAAAAAAATTTAAAAATATTTTTTTTTCTATTTAAAAACTTCAATTCTAAATTTTTTCTTTTCATTACACTTATTTTTTTCATACATTTTTTTTTAAATTGTAAAAATATGAAAAAACCTATTTGTAATATTTTTAAATAAATAAAAAATAAATTTTTTTTTAAATATATTTTTTTCTAGAAGATTAGATTTTTTTATTTCAATGAACTGTTAAAAAGAACTGAAGATATTTCGAAAAAACTGTATATAAAATATATTATTATCTCGAAATTATTATTTTTTTATTTAATTTTTTAATTTTTTTTTTAATACAAAACATACATGTATTTTTATCTCAAAAATTATGGCATGTAATCACTCTGTTGTTCAATGAGATTAATCTAACCTATTTACCTGAACGAATGTTCCATTTCCACTAAAGTAAAAAATAATAATAAGTAACTAAAACAATGCAATTTGAAGAACTTAATTTTTCTTTCCGATTCTCGAAATTGAAAAAGTCGAATTATATGGGTAAATAGTTTAACCCATTAGAATTGTGAAATGACAAATTGAAGATTTTTCAATCCGATAATATTTTTTTGTCTGGTAATTTGTGTAGTTGCTCTTTTCAGGGTTAAGAGATAAAAAAAAAATGTTTTTTGAAATATTTAGTGAATTTTTTAATTTCTTTATCTCAGTTAAAAATGGTTTTACTAAAAAAAAACTATTTGAAACTGTAAGTCTCTAGTTTTGAGTTCTTCGGTAGCTAGGTGAAATGGTTGAAGAGCCAGTCAGGCACTCCTCAAGTAGCACTGAAGCGTCATTTTGATACCATTATGATACCTCCAACAGGCAGATATCTTACATCCAGCAAAAGCTGTTGATTAATGGAGATGATTGATGGGGTTTAGGTTGGCGCACTGCCCAAAGCTGTCGAAGAAAGGAGCACCCAGCGACCATAGTCGTCTAGCTGCCGAACCCGGACATTCACAGAGAAAGTGCTCAACAGTCTGCTTCTATGAAAGATCCCCATAGCTTCTGCAATGAGGGCTAAATGGTAACCCTAGTTTTGAGTTCTTTTACCGAGCTAAAAATATCATGCAATTAGAAGTAGCGTGAACAACTTTAGATTTTTTTTGCATCCTTTTTGGGCTCACATATTTAAACAAATTTTTCCCGTCTAAACTTTTCAAAGGACTGACAAACTTGTTTATCCAGTTACAATTTGTTTTTGTATACCTCGAAACGATCGGGCTTTGTAACGAAAAAGAGTAGCTTGTTGTCGGCCATCCTTATCTCATCAACGAATGATCGCATACAAACAACAGTTCATCGTTCGAGATTCCTTTGCATTTTTTAAATTTAAAATTAAATTTTTGATGAACAGGACTTAGTCCTATAATAAAGAAGAAAAAGAAGAAAGCCCCTCACGCTTTGAAATCGAAATGAAAAAATTTAAATCACGGATTGTAAATAGTTAAGCAACGGCATTTCAGTTGCAGTTCCAAAGAGAGAATGGGTGATATCACTTCTACCTTATTGAATTTGGCTTGATTTTTTCTAAAAACTAATTTTGAAAAATATTTCCACCCGAGCACATTTTGGGTTTTGTGTATGAATTCACATGAATTCATCATAAATAAAAAAATGACTATCATTAAAAAATTAAAAAAGTGCACATATTGTTTTCTTGTATAAACATACAATATTCATATTTTCAAAATAAGAAAAAAAAACATTCAATGCACACTCGCACAGTAATTGCATGCTGTTTGAAGAAATACAAATTTCGTAAATGGAAAACATTTAGTTTCACTCTGAGTCAGCAAAGGTTTCTTTAATTTATTTATAAATTGAAAATTCAATGGAAATTTGTCTGACGGCAGCGATGACTATGCGCCAAATATTACTTTCCCCCACCTAAAAAAGGAAAAAATAATGAAAGTAAAAGCAAATTAAAAATATGAAATTACACTTTTAATGCTAATAAAAATTTTTCTACAGTATAAGAATAGAACAAAATCTCACAAATGGGCAAATAAACCAATAAACAGCCATGTGGAAGGCATTTTGCCAATAGAACCGTTTGCAATGCGAGCAATTGGACATGCGAAAAGGCTGAGTGAAAATTTTGAAAGTGCATTGTACTTACGTGCTACTTACACATGAATATTCATGTGTATTTGTATTTGTATATAGAGAAATGTTCACATGAAAATAAGAGAAAAACAACGCAATAATGACCAAAAGCAGAGTCATGTATTTATTCTAGGGAATGACCACAAATTCGTAATATTTTCGTTGCTCTCTTGTCTGCTCCGGACACGTTGAAGGCTGCGGCTGCGTCTGTGGTTCGGTCGTGGCTGCGGCTGCATGCCTTGATGACTACAAAAAACAAAACGAAGTAAAATGCAATATTGTCTGCAGAGACAATGCAGCTGGCGGTTTTGTAAGGCTTTCGAGGTGAAACATAGCAATAAGGAAATGTAAGAATGCGCGAAAATGTTCCATGTACAAAGCCAAAAGTAAACAAAGCGAAAAGTTTGAAGCTTCGCAAATACACACTGAAGTACTCTTGGCCTAAAGACTACGTGGACCAGTCTAAAATTAGCTCGTAGTTGCAAGAAATGGTACACACTCTAGGGAATAGCTGCTTCCAAATGGATGCAAGTATAAATTTACATTTTTCTTGAGTGAAACGAATCAAAGTGCTATTTAAAACGTTACACATATGTACATATGTGTGTACAGTCTGTCTAGGGAAAGCGTGACCGGCAAAATTCAATTCAAATGGTAATGCCTATATACTTATATTCGTACACCTCAAAAGGTCCGAAAATGTCACTTATATCTGCAGCAAAATATTTGAAGAAGTCAAAGATGATCATAGATAAATAGGTGCTTACACCCTTTTATGGTGTTTGGGCGAGTTCCTCCTCCTATTTGTGGCATGCGTGTTGATCTTATTCCACAAATGGAGGGACCTATTTTTTATGAGGAGCTTTTTCATGGCAGAAATACGCTCGGGGGTTTTCCATTTATCTCCGAATCCCGAATGGTAGTCACACGCCAACCCATTCAAAAAAAAAAAAGTACCTCTCGAAGATCAGAAGATCATTCAACTTGTTTTAAAGAAAAGTGGTGCAAATGTATGCAAAAACACGATTCGAAAACGCTTACGCGCAGAAGACCTCAAATTCTAGAGCACAGTGAAAAAATCGCTGTTCTCATTATCATACATTAAAGAAAGATCTGCATGGGCTAAAGCAAATTCATAACGGAATTGGGCATACGTTATATTTACGACTGAATCTTCCTTTTTCGTGAATAGTTAGTTGCATACGTCGCTGATAATCGATAACGCCACCGAACTGTTAAAAGCATCCAATTACGGTTCATGTTTGGGGCAGCTATTCCGGTAAAGGATTTGGCCGTTCAATTGTGTTTACTGACATTTCGAATACAGTTTTGAACGGGTGACCAAAAAATCAGAATAAATGTTGGTATAGGATTGGATCTCCTCCTCCCGCCGAGCCAGGTTTCGATCTGTTAATAGTATAGTATTGTAATTGCTCCAGCTAGTACTGGTAATGATAAAATAAATAATAAAAATAAAATTTACTAAAAAGCATTATTACTGTCAGCTGAGAAGATGTTTGGAAGAACTTAGCATCCTTGGATCTTGCAAGAAAATGTGTTGAGTAGAAACAGCAAAATGGGATTGAAATGTTGGATTGACTTTCCCAGTCACCTGATGCCAATCCTATTGGAAATGCTTGCGCAATAGTTAAGCAGAAACTCAAAATATAACAAATATAGACAGTCAAACAGTTATCAAGGCAAATTCCGGTGATTTGGAGCCAATTTCAACTCCACAACTTTCGCAGAAGGTAACACAAAGTATGACTTGAAGATGTGAAGCCATTATAGCTAGTGGTGGTGACTGGTCCATACAATGCAGTTTGTTAGAATTGAATTGGTCAAAAAGTTTCTAAATTATGGCGGTCACACTTCTATTAGACAGACTGTACATATGCACTACTATGTCTATGTGATAAATTTCAGTGTGTCAGACACGAATGCGTAAATGCTTCTCATAGGATAAGAGTAGTGGATAAATGAATCACGGTTTAGGTGTGGTCTTTCTTCCGTTATACAGGGTAGGCCATTTAAAGCGGGCCCATTTGTTTCTGAAAAAAAACATTGAAAAAAACATTTTTTTTTGTGTTGATATGAAAAATCATTTATTTTGATTCAAGGAGATTTGTTCCAGCTAGTTTTTGAAAATGATATCCTTCAAATGTTTGCCTCTGGCCTTGATGGCCAAATGTGTCCTTTTTTCGGCGTTTTCCATCGTTTTGGCCAATATTTCGGCCGGTATGGCGGCGATTTCGCGTCGGATATTGTTTTTAAGTTGAGTTAGAGTCCTTGGCTTGTTGATGTATACCTTGGATTTCAGATAACCCCACAAATAAAAGTCCGGTGGCGTCAAATCTGGTGATCTCGGTGGCCACGGAAAATCACCATTTTTCGAAATCAACCTTCCAGGGAACAATGGCTTCAAAAAATCGATTGTAGCGCGTGAAGTGTGGCATGTAGCCCCGTCCTGTTGGAACCAGTAGCCTTCCATGTCATTTTCTTCGCCTGAGTGTTGTCCTGGCGATGCCTAATTCCTGAGAACGACGATAACTCGATGTTCGCGGAGCCTCCTCAACACTGGCTCGTACAGCCTCGATATTTTCAGCAGAACGTCGTGTACGTTGTCTGGATGCGTGGCTGCTATTGCTGAGACTACCGTGGTTAATAAATTTTGCGTATAAACGCTGTAAAGTGCTTTTGGATGGCGCACTTTTAACTTTATTTTTTTTTTTAAACGCACGTTGAGTTTTCACAATTGAGAAGTTATTTTGGATGTAAAGCTGAATTATTTCAGCGCGTTCTTTTGGAGTGTACTGCTCCATGGTAAAAATTGTCTTGGACTGACGCTTCCAACGCGCTATGTCATTAGTCGATCTGACGTTCCTGTCAAAAGTTATAGGGTTGCCAGATGGGCCCGCTTTAAATGGCCTACCCTGTATGTTAGGAAGAGATGATAAATAAGCCATTTGAAAATATCCTCTTGAAAGCAAATTCTCAAAACTTGTGCTTCAAGCATGAAATATAAATAAAAATAGTGGGCACATTTGTTTGTTTTCATAACGGCTGCCAGTAGGATCACAACTAACGAAACTCCACTTGTGGTTCGCATTTAAAAAATCTTTTGCCAAAAGCAGAACGCCTTATTTGTAGGAATTAAAAGCAGGCGCACAACAAAGAATATATCAAAGGTCATATCTGTATAGTTCTGCCCCTTGAACTCATCAATCTCCCTGCACGTGCTACAAATTACAATTTACTACTCATAGTATCGATTTCTAACTAATTTTTTCTGGTTGAAGTTGACCCTAATGTCTAACCCTAAAAATCTTGAGAGATGTTATGAGGGAGGAGTGGCGAAGATTACTGTCGAAAATATTATTGAAAATGGTAAACTCTATATCCAATGGACTTAGAGAAGTGTTGAAACATCACAAACTACTTCAAAAGTTCATACGTTTTGAGAGTTTTTTGAATATTTAAAATTTTCTATAGACGAGCCAAGGTCCACTCATTAAAGGTGGTAGCACTAGACCAACAACAATATTTTGTACGTTGGATTGTCAAAGCAAAGTATTAGCAAAGTAGAAAACAAAGAATGATTTCGGTGTGTCCATGTGGCTGTCAGCACAAATCAAACAAGGCGTTTGGGACGCGGACAAAATCCTTCTTTATATTCCACTTTGCCAATGCTTTGCTTTGAAAAAGGCCTTGTTTCATTTTGGGCTGACAGCCGCATGGACACGGCGAAAGTAAAAAACCAAATCAGCTCATTTACCGATACCAGCTTTAATAGATTCGCTTTAAAACGAGCGTAGACTTTTGGAATTTGATACTTTTAGGTTTGAAATAAAATCTATTGCTCTATTATAATTTGTTAATGGATGGATCTAAAACGAATTATACATTTTATTTAATAAGTTTAATCTCGTTATATAATTAAAAAAAAAATTAATTAATTCTCATTGTGCGAAATCGAACAAACCCTTCGGACTGACAGCATAGCTACACGATTCCTATCTTTAAAAAAGAGGGTAAGCAACTGCTAGATAACTACAGGGGAATTACCTTGCTTAGCTCCGTGTTAAAACTTTTTAGCTGAAAAGGCTAAATAAAGAGCTTTCCTATGTTTTGCGGATCTGACAAAAGCATTTCATAGGGTTTCGCTTAAAGATGTAAATAGAATTTTAAAAACGCAATTATGACAGCAATGTTCTGGCAGTAATTAGAAATCCCAACACTGAAAACACCACTTCTGTCAAGACTAATAATGAAATATCAACCCGAATACCGGTGGCAGCAAGGATAAGACAAGGCGACAACTTAAGTCCTATCTTATTCAATCTGTTTATGAACGAGTTTACAGCTGGAAAATGAAGTCAAGATAATGTGTTACGCCGATGATGATCGCACAATGAAGACGACCTTCAGCGAATGTTGTATGCCTTCGAGAAAGCTACCTTTGCATTTAATATGCCCAGGTGTAAGCTCATAGTATATGGAAAGGGTATGGAATTTTGCTACTTGGGTACCATAATTACATCAACGAAAGAATTCACAGCTGAAGTAAACAACCACATGAATACAGCAGCACGATGGCAAAAAAAAAGCATCTAAGCGTTAAGGAAACGGCAAGGCAAGAATTTATAAACCATGCGTTCGACCAATACTCATTTATGCCGTTGAAACCCGAGCAGATACATTTGTAACACAACAAACAATGAACAAGGTTGAGATGGCAACATCTCCTGCGATCAATCATCGAACATAGGTACTCGCAGAGATCTTATGCGAAACGAAACGATTAAGAGGGTTATGCGGGAAGGGATTAGAGGCACCTAGGGTTTTTAGTTTGTGAATCTGTTCAATTTAGTTTTCCTGGAAGGCACACTTATAGATTGCCACTTTCCTTTTTGCGGCTAGTATTTCTAAAATGCCTTTCGGATATCTTTTTTTTTTGTTTAATTATTGTGTGTTTGTTTAGCTACTAGTGTAGGTACTTATCCAACCAGCTTTTTGAATATGTGTTGTTAGTTTTATTGTCTCATCTGTAATATCGCCTTCGCTGGTAATTGTGTCGGTAAAGCCTATGTAAGTATTGAGTTGAAAAAATTCTAGTCTGCTAACTTATTTGACAGAGCAGTGTTTCGCTGATAAGATTTTTGCTTGCCTTTACATACATTAAAACTGGGTGAATGGTTACAAGTATACCATCTTCTACTTGGAGGAGATGGTTTAATATATGTTTGATCACGCAGAAGTGTATAATAGTGAGAACTTTCTAGGGGTCTGAGAACAAATAGGTTGGATTTCCTGTTTCGAGAACTGAAAAAAGTTGTAAATTTTAACTTAAGAGAATTACTTTGCAGGGGAAGATTTCGATCCAGTAGTATTCAATATGTATATACTACTACAAAAATGTAACAACATGCACCTAATCCAAAAACAAATTAATTGTAGATTTCCCCACTTTCCCCACTAATTTAATGCGACGCTGAAGGCTGGCAAACGATTAGCTCACTCCCAGCTATGTAGCCACATTGAAAGGTTAAACAGCTGAGTGGTAAAAGTACTATTAAATAGATGCATATGTATACACTATAACTAGCACATACATACATAAGTATGTTGATGTGTGCACAGTAGATTGCATGCCATGATAAAGTCTTACATTAATTTTTTTTCCCATTCACTCGCTAAAATTAACTTCGACTGAGTCGCGCCTGCAGTACTCGTATGCTTGCGGCGTTTTAATGCAATTGTGGCGAATGCCGGCCGGCCGGCCGGTAAACACAAAACCGGCACGACCGCTAACTCTACACACGCGTCCCTCCTCACTTCGGCCATGCTCGTGTACTTGAGTTTAGACCGGTATTATAGTTTACTTGTATAGTAGTTGCAAGCGTGCACTCGTTGGCACTGATAAATAAATATGCACGCCTCTCTTGCGATACACTTCTGATAGACGTTTATACCGGTGCATACCTACATTTAACACTCACGAGTTAACTTCATTTGAAAACGCAATGTTGGTAATGCTAAAATGCAATTGCATATTCTTTTATGCATGAATATGCATTTAGTTGGCCGACATACGCACCTACTATTTTACACTGTAGCCTCTTTACATATTTATGTATGTATGTATGTATGCATTCGCATTATTGGTGCAGCATACAATTTGTGTGCAAACCAGTTACTTGGCTTCAAACAGCCAGTTGGTTGCTTGCTAAATTATTGTACGTACGTACATATGTGTGTAAATACATTAGGATGGTACTTTTAATTTATCTTCACAACAGTTGAAAAAATTTACCAAAAAAGAAGTAAATATAGTATTTTTTGTAATAAAAGTTGGTTTTTTAATTTTGGTGTCTTTTCAGGTTTTTGTATGGTTATATAAAACTTAGCTCCATTTTTTTTTAAATAAAGATTTGGTGTACGGAAAATTGAATTTTTCACATGGGAGTTCATTGGTAATTTATAAAATTCTGGCGGTACAGGAAATATCAAATAAATAAAAAAAAAAAACAAAAATAGGTACCAAATTTTGATTGCCTTTGAAAAAATTCAGGGGGTAACATCAGGAAAACAAACTTGTAATTGCATATATTTGTATGTATGTATGCATACACGGTCTTTCAAGTTCGACTTTGTTTTTTAACAGTATGTTATTTTGACAGTTACAACAGTTCGCTGAAGGCTCTTCTGACAGGTGTTAAGTAAAGGGTTTTTCAATTGGCGCGGGTCGATTTTGGCGCCCTGTGGCAACCATTTTGTTTTGAAATCTGTCAAATCTTTTGTTTATTATTCAGTTGTTTATGACAAATCATCATAACAAGTTACACGATTGAACAACGTGCTGTTAATGATGAAACGTGTAAAATGATAAAACTTTATTATCAAAATGAGTGTTCATTAGGGCAAACGTTGCGCGCATTGCGCCCATTTTTCGTCAGACGTGGTGGCCCTTCCAATTTCTTATGGCCCATATTGAACCATATGGACCTAGACGACATGTGGTTCCAGCACGACGGCGTCTTCCCGCCCTTATTGAAAAACCATTTAGTAAATCTACACTTCATGACATTGAGTTCGATTTCGCAGGAGAGCGGTATAAAATTATTGAAATCCACTACATTTTGTTTTGCTAAAAAAATCATTTACTTTTCTCTCGTATTGCTGTTTGCCGCCCATTCTGATTTGGACGTGAATTAGCCAGACCATTAGCAAGACCATGTGTTTTGACGCCGCTAGATTTTCTCTAATGGAGTTCATCTAAGTTGCAGGTATATGGCAATAAAGTCGATATAAACTCAGCATGGCCCAGGTCATTAGTCAAATTCAATTAAATCTACTCATCTAGCGAAGCGGCAAAAGAAATTTGAATGATGCCGAGAAGAAAAAAAATTACCTTGTACTTTAATCCATTTCGGTCCACATCTATTGGAAAGCCGCAATTGATCTATGCTTTTGAAGTCAATATGACACAGGTCCATTGGTCGAATTCAATTAAATCTACCCAGAGAAATAGAAAATGATACGCTTCGGATCCGGGCCCCCGTGCGAAGTCGCAATGGTTATTTGAACGATGAAACATTCCTTATAAAATGGCAATGATGGGTCTTTCAAGAACAAACAAATAAAAAAGAAAAGAAAAAACAAAAAGAATTTGGTCAATAAAGGGCTTTCAGAAGACGCGCCTAGATGTTGTTTTAAGATAAAAAATGTAAAAATTTTGATTCTCACCAGTACCAGTTTCTTGAAAC
>JAYXIM010033007.1:0-24671 GCA_037575425.1 Anastrepha fraterculus
TTCACGAACCAACACATTTGATCCGAATGGTGGTGTGAAGTTTCGAATATCTGTGCATGATACACCAAATAATAGAAACATTTTTTTCTAATAGCGGCCGCGCCTTATTTTTCGACATAGTCACCTTTTAGCCTTACACACTTCGTCCAACGCTGTTCTAGTTGGTTGATCTCTTCCGCCTAATAGGATTTGTCCAAATCTGAAAAATAGTCTGTCGCTTCTGCAATCGCCTCCTCGGTTGAGTAAAATCTTTTTCCCGCTAGGCATTTCTTCAAATAGGGGAACAAGTACTAGTCCAAAGGATCCAAGCGAGCCAAGTCTGGAGAATAGAAAGAATGTGAAACGAGTTAAAGCCCTACTTTTACTAATTTTGCATCCACAACTACTGAGGCGTGAGCTGGTGTGTTGTTGTGAGGGAAAAGGAAAATCACTCAACTTGCTCGATTGAAACGAATGCCAAACGCAAAGAAATATATCGATCTGGCTGAAACTTGTTGTGTGTTCTTCCCAGAAGTGCTACTAACTAAACCTAACCTCGATACGCGCCAGTAGTGCCATCTCTCTGATTTTTCACAGACTTTTCAAACGATACTCGTAAATATAAATAAAATAAAATTCGATCTTCAGCTTGGAATCAAACTGTAATATTTTTTTTGGCAAATTCATAGAAATTGGCGTTAGTTATGGCGTTAAAGAAGGAAGTGCGAAATGAATCATCCAATTTTGTTTTTGGCTAATCTTTACGCGATCCTTTATTTGAATGTTTGTACACTGCAGCTGTCTAGTTCACAAGTTGAAATTTTCAAAAATGTCACCATTTGCAACACTTTTAAACCTCCCGATAGAATGATTAATTTTGTGCCACATTGTATATGTAGAACAAAACAAATGACTATATTCAGCGTACATTAATAATTTACATAAATCATTGACACCCTAAATGCTTGCATTTTAAGATTTTATTTGTTTGAAAAAATATATTTACATATATTATTTTTAAGCAGACATACTTACTTATGCATTTTCCTTGAGCAAGAATTTTCACGCACATTTAGCTCGTAAATGTTTACAAAAGCTATATTTCTTGGGCGAAAATAATTTTATGCGCCGCGTTTTGCACATTAACCCAATTGCATGCGTGCCCCAGTTGGTGGCAAGTGCATTTTTGCCCAACTTTAATGTCTAAGTAAAAGAAGAAAAACGATAATAAAAAAAAAGCTTAGCAAAATTTACAAATATGCACACACAACAATAGCACGAACTCACGAACAAAATATGCGGCCAAATACGAAAAATTCCATTTTGACTTCGCCTTGCGATGCTTGCGCAATAGTTTTTCAAGTTAAAGGAAAACAAACACGCACAAACAGCATTTACTTATATTCGAGTAGACATACATACATACATATACACATATACATGTGCTTGAGTGTGTATGTATTTTTCAATTAAAAAGCACGAATCTTGTTGCGGCCTATTCTTTGCTACTTCATGGGCACATCAAAGAGTGCCTCAATTGCTACATTCAATTACAGCGACGTCGCCAAACCACAACTAAATAGCAACAATACAACAATAAATAGCCATGCAATAATTCCATTCAATCTAATCTAAAGTAATTCAAAGACGGTCGGCCAGTTTCTGGAGATGATGTGCAGAGGCGTTGCTGGATTCGAGTGTATGATATACTTGTAATATATAGATACATTAGGGTGGGCGAATTCTTTCTCAACATATGAAATTGTAAGAAAAAAAGCCCCCCAAATACACTAATCACAAATATGAAAAGGGACTACTGGAATAGGGTTTCAACAAAAAAGGAGCACGATTTGTATGGGGCTCAAAAGAACAGAGGGGCTCTCAAAGAAGCCATTTCCACTAATATCACCAAATAAAAAAAAGTAAGTCCCCCGGCAAGGACGAGATACATAATAAAAAGCTAAAACTAGTACGGAACATTTGCGACGTGTATGGAGAAGGTGCAATGGGCGAGTCTACAGCACGGAAGTGGTTTGCAAAGTTCAAAAACGGTGACTTTTACGTCGATGACACGTCCCGCAGCGGAAGGGCTGTTGAATTCTATGAAGAACGTCTTAAGGGGTTACATCTAGTTAGAAGCCCTGAAAAATGAGGTTTTTAAAAAAATTTTCCTGAGAAAACTTCTGAATTAATTGTTTTAAGCCTTTGTACACATATTATGGTAACTTTGAATAATATTTAAAAAAATTTTATTTGCAAGAATAACAGTTTTTATAGCTGCTACAGCAGATTTCCAGGAACCCCTCCAAAAAAAGACGTTTTACGGTGACCACTATATCTCCGAAGTGGATTATCTGAATTGAAAAAACCAAACGGATTTGATTAAAGTATTGTATATTCTTGTAATTAATCGAAGGAATAAGCAAAAAAAAATTTTTTGACAAAATGGCGGCTTCTCAAAAAAAAAATCTATTTTTTGGAATATTTTTGGCCTTAAATTGTGTATAAACAAAAAAATGTTTATCGGTTTTAAAAAAGCTTCGATTAAGTACTAGAAAATATAGTTCAGAAGCCGGTGTAAAAATTTCAGACTAACCGGTTTAGCCGTTTCCGAGAAATCGTGGTCACCGACTTTCAAAACACAGTTTTGAGAAAAACAAGGTTAAACGCCGGCCTGCTAATTTAAAGTGCTCTGACGCGTCGTTACATTTATGCGTATAACTTCAAAAATAATCTTCGGAATGACTTGAAATTTTCATAGTGTTTACTTAAATATATGTACATTACAAAAATGAAATAAAAAAAAAATCGATTTTTTGAAAATTCTAACTAGATGTAACCCCTTAAATCACTTTTGAAATAAAACAGTCGCCAAACCAGTTGTGAATTGGCGAAAAAATGAACTGAAACAATTCTTAATTACCTTCATTTAATGGGATTTAGCGAAAAATTGCGAGCCTGGGTGCCTCACGAGCTCAACGAAAAAAATAAAAAAAAGTCGGCTTCAAATTGCTTCTCACCATCTCGCCTGCCATCGAGCAACACGCGGTCATAAACAGCGCTTTTTGTTCCGAATCATCACGGCAGATGAGAAATGGTACCTGCACATCAATATGAAGCAAAGAAATGAGTATATGGCTCCAGGAGATACCACAAAGCTGAGAGTCAAGCCGGATCTTCATCCACAGAAGATCCTGATATGTGCGGGACTGGGAAGGTGTTCCGGGAAATGCTCGAAAAGAATGCCACGGTCAACAAGAAGTTCTACATTGCCCAGCTGCAACGGGTGAATGAGGCTTTTCGACTGAAAATACCTGATGGACATGGTCAAACCAAACTCATTCACGACAACGCTAGGCCCCATGTTGCGCAAGTTGTCAAAGTCGCGCTCAAACTTATTCCCCAGCCCAGTGCATTATATCACCCGGACAATTAAGTATGAATCTACAAGTTGCAACTAGTATTCGTCAAGGCGAGAGTTTGAGCTCCATTTAACCTCATAATGGATGAAATAATAAGCAAAGTGGAAAATATTTCCAGAGGATATAAATTATCAAACACGGAAATAAAGATAATTCGTTATGCAGACGATGCTGTACTTATGTCAAATTCAGAAGATAATTTACAAAGATTACTTTTTGAATTTGAAAAAGCATCAAGTGGATAAAATATGTTCATTTTCGTACCAAAAACGAGCTCACTTACTATATCGCGTCATCCATTACGATGTAAACTTGCTGCATATGAACAAAGTTTTCAACAAGTTATGGAGATTAACTGCTTGGAAGCAAAGATCACATCTTCAAGAATCTTGATAGATGAAGTTCGAAGTCATGGGCAAAAAGCAGTTCAAGTTTCTGGTTGTTTACGAGACGTCATATGGCGAAATAAAGTAATGAGCACAAAATACAAGGTAAAGGTTTATAAAACTTCCCTTCGACCACTAATGACATATGCCATTGAGACAGGCGTAGACATAACAACTAAAGAACGTGAAATCTCAACTATTGAAAAGCGAACTCTTAGAGCTAATTATAACCGGCCATATTCTACGAGATCGCATGAGAAATGATAGCATAAGAGAAATGTGCGAAATAATCGATGAAGTAAATGGAGCCGAAAAAGAAGACGATATTAGGCAAAACTGCTGATTACTGGGGAAACCAAACACTACATGTCCGCTAGGAAGACCACCGATGGAAAGAGTGCTGGACAACGGAATCAACATCCGATCTTTAAAAACACCGATTTTTGTAGTGTAAATTAATATGTATTCACAGGATGATAATCCTGAATAAAGATGAAGAAGATATTTAAAAAAAGCCATCTTTAATTAGTACGAAGTTTTTTTATATCCTTGTTCACTCCGCTGAGGAGCACAGGACCTCAACGAGACTCTTCTGGGCTGTTGTTTTTGGGCCGTCCCATGTGAGGTCGGCATCTGGTAGTTCGCACCACATCGTTCTTGGCCAAGTGGTTTTTGGGCGACCGCAACCTCTGCTCCCTTGAGGGTTCCCGTCCAGTGCCAGTATGAAGATTAATATTTGCCAAAGTCAAACTGTAGTGTGGTATTTTTCGGTGCGAATATTTGTTATCTATTTTCTTCTTTTTTTATTGAGGGTTCCCGCGGTGGTGCCATAAGCCAAATGGGATGCAATTTTTTAATACTTTAATAGGAAAAGTGGCTGTATGTCATTTTGTTTATGTATAAGTCAAACTACAACTTAAAAAAATGCATTTAAATTTTACAATTAAAAAAAAATATTTCTAACATTTTTTTCTAATCATATTTTTTTTCTAACGTTGTAGTTGCAATTATTTCGGTTGCTTTACTTTCTACTTTCTCACTTCATTGCCATAACTCCCTCAGTTTTTGTATAAATTAAAGGCAGCTCAGTTTCTTTTAAAGTTTGGGGGATCGAAATTGACTTCAGAGCTATACGAGGGGGTACCAGTGTTAAAAATGAAGACAAAATTTGTTCAACATTTTTTTTTTTTTTTTCAATATAGTCCTTTTTTAGAAAGATACTCTTCTTCTTACCATAGCGGACCTATTTTTCTTACAATTTCATGTAGAACTCGAGTTTGCAAGGAATCATATGAAAAAAAACGATTTTCCCTTCCTAAGATACTTCTATTTATATTACATTTATCGATTCCACATTTCATACTATCACAGAAATGAAAAAAAATGATCCATTCAAATTGACCCACCTTAATATAAAGGCATACATACATATCTGCCTTATAATACCATAACATATTCACTGTTGTGCAGCAATTGAACAATGGGAAAGCGAAATGGTTAGATTAAATTCCAAAATTGTTGAGGTGCCCTAATTTTTCATAACTGTTCTGTTAGTGCTGTTCTGCGTAAAAAAAACAACATATTTATTTACTACAATAACTTTAGTAAGGCAATACCGAAGCAATGTAGTGACATATGAACTTTTTTTAATGTGAAACTTGTGCATTAGGATAACCTGAAAAAAAAAACTCTTCAAAGCGAAGTCAGGAAATTGATTGAATTGATTTTTTTCCGACAAAGTGAAGCTGAAGCAGTTTTAAGGAAAACTGGTGCTAATGTATCCACGATTGGAGGACCTCAAATTACGGAGCAGCTCTTATTATCTCACTTTCAAGAAAGACTTGTTGTAATTGTAATGTTTTGCATACGTCATTTTGGTATTCTGCTGATAATCGACAACTTCAACGAACTGTTAAGTACCCAGTTAAGGTTCAATTTTGGAGCTGCTTCTCCAATAAAGAACTTGGCCGTTTATTTGTGTTTAACGCCAAGTTAAATGCACTTTTGAGGAATAAAATTTACCAGGAAGCATTATTACTCTCAGCTGCTAAGATGTTTGGGAGAACTAGCCAACCTTGGATTTTACAAGAAGACAAAGATCCGAAGCATCGAAGTCGCATATGTGTAGAGTGGAAACAATAAAATAGTATTGTAATGTTGGATTAGTCCTCATATTGGCCCGATGCCAATCCTATTGAAAATGTTTGGGAAAAAGTTAGGTTTTTTCCTCGGGAAATAATTAGGTTTTTCAAATGCAAAAAATTACGTACGGTAAAATAGTTATCAAAGCAATTTCGACTGTATTGGAGCCGTTTACCTTCTTCTATTCGACAGACTATTTCAAAAAGTTATCTGTTTACATAGAAATACCAGTACCATAAGCACCCAACTGTAGGTCGTAATTGTATGCGATTACTTGCGATTGGCTGTGAAGGTAAGTGAAGACACATTTTAAAACGACCAACTAAATGATTTTCCACGATAAAGCAACCAACAACATAACCTCGTTGCTATGGTGGCGACGAACTCAGTTTAAGTATCAAATTTCCTAGATCCCTTAAATGGAGTTGAATGGAGTTGCTTAAATAAACACAAATAGATTTAAATAAATTTAAATTGAATAAGTGGTAAGTTTTTGAAAGAAGATAAAGAGTTTCATAGCAGAGAATACCGAAAGAAGTGGCCAAGTAACATCCAAATAAGAAATTAGCTTACAGGGTAAGCCAAATACAATTTTAAGCAAATCGATTTTTTTATTAAATAAAATGAACGAAATAATTTAGTTAACCCTCTCATGCCCGATGTTGCATATACGCAACATTGTGTTTCCGAGCCTCTAACTCCCGTTATTTTCTAGTTATTGTTTTGAATTTTCTTTTAAATTATAGTTAACTGTGTTGAGAAAGCAAACAGCAAGTTGTTTGGCAGTCAACTGTACACGCTTTCAGTCCGTAGCTATATTTGTGAGTGAGAAGTTGAAAAATTGGTTTTGCGAAAAAAACGGTGTTCTAAAAAAGTGGAAAAAAATTATTAAAATAATTATTTCATCCTGAAACCAACATTACTACATAAATGTAGAAAGGTAAGAGAGTATTTAGAAAAAAACCCTACATCAAAATATTATTTAGTTTGTGTGTAATGATTTTGTTATTTTCGTGTTGCGTATATGCAACATTGGTCTATTGTGGTAACTTTAGAAAAATATAACTTATTTCAGTATACACTTTCTAAGATGCGTCCAAAAGGTCTGACTCAAGCTGAGATTGAAAGATTTGCCAACTTTGATTGGGATGATTCGGCTGACGATGAAATTGAAGAAGAAGAAGATCAAAATATGGAGGAAATTTTAGAGGAAACATTGAAAAATTTAGATAACAGAGCTGAAAATGTGGAAGTTGGTTTGATTGATCAAATTATTGGAAGCAAAGATGTTGAAGATTTCAATGAAAATGAAATCGTTGCACAGGAGGTAATGGAAAAAATTGATTTCAATAGTTTGAAGTGGAGTAGTGCTGAGTTTATGGAATGGAGACCTCCCGGAAAAGTAAATTATGCAGAAATGCGGTGAAAAACCCCATAGAATATTTTAGTACTTTCTTTACGGATGAACTGTGGCTGAAAATATGTGAGGAAACGAATTTATATGCCATGCAATCAAAAGGAATACAATTGAAATGCACTGTGCCTGAAATGAAAAGATTTGTTGGCATACTTCTTTATCTTGCTGTTGTGAAAATACCAACCTATCGAATGGCATGGGCGTCCAATTTCAAATTAGCGGCCATTGGAAATGCATTGGCAAGAAACAGATTTGAGAAAATAAAACAATTTTTCCATTTGAATGATAATTTTAAACAGCCTCAGAAAGGAACGCCTAACTATGACTAGTTGTACAAAGTTCGGCCTATGTTGGACATCATAAAAAAACAATTCAATGATATTTCACAGGAAGAATACCAAAGTATAGATGAGCAAATGATTGCATATAAAGGTAACTTATTATTTGTGAACATAAGTAATACGTTTCTGAATAAAATTCTTTTTTAGGTCAGCATAGTTTGAAGCAGTATCTGCCATTGAAGCCCCACAAGACGGCGAATCAAAGTATATGCCGCTTATAAATTTTCATTTGGATGTTGCTGCCGAACTTTTGAACGCAAGTCAAATTACAGCTGTCGCCAAAAAGAGATGTCGTCCATCATCACTCCTTTTGACAATGAGTTCAGGAACTGCACCATCTTCTACAGCATCACCAGCTCCATCATCACCATCTGCTTCTGCAGGATCTGAATCAAGTCCCTATAAAAGAGCTTATATTGAAGACCCACCAAAATCACTACGACTTGATGGTTATAATCATTGGCCGGAATGGGGAACAAGAGGCAGATGTAGAGTATGCACCACTGGGTTTCCAAGCTGTAAATGCAGCAAATGTAATGTGCACTTGTGTTCCAATCCTCAAAAAAACTGGTTCGTGTCTTATCATACATAAAATATAAATAAACGGCATTTGTAAAAGAAATAAACTTGTTTTTAAATATATACCACCATTGCCCAATGTTGCATATACGCAACATCCTGTAGCTCTTGAACCAGGACTCCTAGGACCTTGAAATTTTGAACAGTTAATATTGATGTTAACCCTATCTTATATATCTACTCAAAAAAATTTTAGCCCTGCCCATTTTAATTCGGACATGAGAGGGTTAATAAATATAATAAAATAGCAAATACTTTGAAAGTTATAACTGTATATACTATTTCTCTCAATCCATCCAGTCAAGCAAGTTCTCCAACATTTTATTCACAGTATCGTCTCTACCTCCTGAACTACTCGGACAATAGTCACCTTAAAAGTGTAGTTCCTCTCTGGATTATCCACGTAATATCGAATTTTAGTGTCACTTCTGCAGAAAAAAGTCTATTGGGAGTAAACCCTAGCTCCGAAGGACTCAATTGACTTAGCTATGATATCTAAGATATCCTATCCATATAATATTACGTCGGAATATAGGAGCCAAAAGCTAAAGATTACTGATAAACTTTCTCAAATGGTACGCCGGCCCGCTGAAACTAAAATACGTATAACTTAATTTTGCGTATTTCAGACCAAAACAAGTTCATATTCATGGCTCTGTAGTGCTCTTAGTTAACCGAAATGTCAACCGAAACCCAGTAATTTTCTTGAAAAAGATGAGCTGATTATGTCACTACGCCCGGATTCACAACAAACTGTTTACCTCTACAGAAGCTTTAACATTTTAAAATTCAAACATTCAGATTTTCTTGTCATCAAATGTGACATTTTTGCTTGTGACAAAGCAAAGCTACTGAGATGAATACATATGCGTCGGCCTTAGTCGTTGTCGGATTGATGCAGCTCGAAGGTGGAAATTAAATAGTTATAATGAGGAGGATAGTGAACTCCTTTCAATTACTGAGTAACTTGCACCTTAATATTATAAAAATAATAAACTGGTATCTTTATGCAAAATTCTCATGAGGGCTCATGAGGGCAATCGATAGTGAGTCGTTACTGCTGGGTTGAGTTCTATATTCTCAACGATAACATTTTTCTTCGGCGCGCACCACAGAATCATGGCGATTATGTACTTCGTTCCAACGATAGTCGGATCTACGCTAAATGACTAGGATATATATCTGGCCTAGGTCTGATCCTCCAGCGGCATTCCTAAATATTTGAGAAGTTTTTAAGGTATTTGAAGATGCCGCGATCAAATAAGTCAGGTACTTAAGCACCTGCGCGCAATTCAAAAAGCAGGAAAGGAACACATGTTGAGATAGGCAGTTTAACCAATTGCAAAGTTGCTTATGTAAACGCGTAACCGATAATAGGTATACTGAATCGGTTATATCGTTCAATAGAAGGAACTGTAGAACTTTAGTAGGTGTACTAACAGGACACTGCCTAGTTTCAGCGAATTCTTACAAGCTAAACCTAACTCTTAACGATGCTTGCAGGAAATGTAATAAGCCGGGTACAAATTAAACCCTGATGTATCTCTTATGCTGCTGTCCGACACTCGCGAAAACTAGACTCTGCTACTTCTGTGCTCTCAATTTTTAAAGACTACAATGTACCCCTGAGCTGAAGCTTTAGCGAATCCTAAAATTCGCGAACAGTACGCGATGCATATTTTCACTTAAAATAGGACTGTGATCTGGTATCGTTATGGACCAAAATTGTGTATGCGTGGCTTCGGCCAGCCAGCATAAACTAACCCAACCTTTTATGCTATTACAATACCAGCAATGGCAGCAAGATTCGTAAGGGTTGGTGAGTGCTTCATTAAGCACGAAATTAAATAGTTTTAATAAGTTTTCAATTATTCGAAGGTGTTTTAAACGTGAAGCGATCTATTTCTTACCACGGAGGCGCACGGGGCCGACCTGTAGCAAATATTTTTAGCGTCGAAAAGATATAAGTGTAAGCTTAAATCAAAAAGATGTTAATTTTTGGATGGCCCTTTAGGAAAATTGATGCTAAAGCATATCCATTTATAAAAGCAAAAGAAGCTAGTCATCTAATATGAACTTTATATGTATTTGTGTGTGTGTGAGTATAAGTACCTATTACTCGAACGTTTTTAAATTACTAACATCCACAGAGTTTTCCATGCCAAATTCTATCTGTCTTTGGTGGCAAAAATGATTATTGCTTAAATGACATAATAATTTTTGAAAGAGTTTACACTTGTGCGCACAATAATAGCAGAGCGACATATTGCCAAGTTGGGACTGTTTGCTAAATTTTTATTTATTTTTTGGTTTTATATGTTTTTATTTTTTATGATTTTTTATTTACATAAAACTAATACTATAACCAAAATGTGTTAAATGATATCAGAAATTTATTTTTACAAAATTAAAAAAAAAAATTGAAAAAATTTTCTTCAAAACTTTTCACTTTTTCGTCAAAAAAAAAAACTGAGTATGCATTTTTATAGCACATTAAATTTTAGTACAACAAACTGTTAGTTTAAAGATTTTTGATTATTTGTTTTTTTTTTTTTTTTGTTGACGGTGTTAAGCATTTTCTTCTATTTTCTTATATGAAGAAAATGCTAACGACCGCAAAACAAAAATATTTTCTCAAATCATCGGCCTTAACAACGGCGCTGTTAGTTCTTCCTTTTCCGAACTGGATAAAGATGTAGAGTGAATGGGTTTGGGGGTGAACGAGGACAAGACGAAGACGCAGACCTTCTGTCATCAAACAAGCAACCGACACACGCGTTTATCAACAACCACGTCGCTGTTGACACTTATGATTTTGAGGTTGTGTCTCCAACAGCCGCCCGTGAGTACGAGAAAGAAACGACTGGCGCGCTTTGCTATACTCGGACAAAATCACCTAAGCGGTTATCGCGCCAATCAAGAAAATTTAGAATTTGCACTCCATTATAACAAAACTAAATGGGTTATAAAAATACATAGTCCAAATTTTTCTCAAAATTCTGATTGAAAAATTTGAAATTTTGAAGAAAATTCTAATCAAAAATTTTGAAATTTGAAGAAAATTTTATTAATTTTTCTAATTTTACTAAAAGTTTTGATACTTTAAGTTATATGATTTTTGTTGTATTATAAACTATAATACTAACTATTGAAACAAAACTAAAAATTATTAAAAATAAATAAATAGTCCGAATTTTGCTATATGTCGCGCTGTTATTATTGTGCACACAGCTGTATAAAGTAAATCTGAAAATGAAGAACATATTTGATAATAACTACAATACATACAAATATATGTACAAACAGAAGTACTTAGCTATGGAGCAATAATGTTAGATTAGCCAGTAATTTCAGCCAATTTAACATTTCATGGCATGAGTTGGCTTTTCTACGAGTAAATCTCCTTCAGCTCCAAGCCACTGGGTGGTGGGTGCTATTAATACTACTATAGTTATTTGCTGCTTTGAGTATTACCAGGGTCTCCGTCTTCATAATTTTCAAATTAAAAATAGTTAGAGTATAAAAATGTTTAAGGAGGGGTGAAATGGAAAGTTAAAAAAAAAAAATAATTTTATAGATTGTTATTATTTTTATTAGGAAAAATATATAAATATTAAACCCAATTGCATATGAGAGTGAAGAAAAAAATTATAATAAGTAAATATGAATGAAATCAAAATAAAATATTTTACAGTGGCGGTCGCGATATTTAATAGCTACGCCTCGTGGAATATGCCTTCGTGCGTTTCATTTATATAAAATTAAGATTTTTAGACTCACGAGAATAACCATTTATTTGGTATGGAAATGAACTCAAGACAGTGCCTAAGTGCTCGTGGTGTCTACTTTATCGCTGAAGAACCAAAATGTGCTTGCAAGAAAACTATTGGAGCTGTGAGGTAGTTGGCCCCAGAGGCAGTGGTGATCACTTACATAGCACTGTATAATACCTCAAAAAAAAAAAAAACAATGAGAAACACTATGGTAAAAGGGGTCAATTGGTTCACTTTAAAACATGCCGCTTTAAAGTTTACGTCAATATTTTTTAGAGGTTCTCAAAGCTTATCTCTTCTCAGAAGGAAGTGGCTTACGGAATTACAAGTCACTTAAAAAATATGTTCAGCAAATTTGTGAAGAATACTGCGAGAAAATTTGTCTTGAGCAGACGAGCCGAAGGTCTTGGCAGACAGTGCTCGTTTTTTCTATGAGTAAGAATTATTGAATTATTATTTCACACTTCCAAATAAATAAATAATAAAAAAATCTTGGAACATATTAACATTTTGACTACTTTACATATGGATATGTTTTTTTAATTTTTCGAAAATCAGAAAGAAGCATGTAAAACATATGTAGAGCGGTCTTAGATATATAGGGTGATCAATCATGAGGTGCTTTTTTCAATAGTTAAAAAAAAAATGTAAATTATGTTCAAAACCTTTATTTATCATTTGAAAGGACATTCTTTGACATTTACTTTTTGAATATGACTTCATTCAAATGTTGGCCGCAACTACGCTTAAGGTGGTCCATTCTGAAGGTCCAATTTTCACTCGTTCGAGCATTTCGACTGGTATGTCGTGAATAACACGCGTAATGTTGGCTTCCAGAGCTTCAATCGTAGCTGGTTTATCAGCATAGACCTTGGACTTCACGAATCCCCAAAGAAAAAAGTCCAAAGGTGTGATATCACAAGATCTTGGTGGCCAACTCACAGGTCAGAGGATAAGATTAGAGATAAATTTGTTCACCGAAACGACGCAGTAAATCTAATGTTTCGCGGGCTGTATGGCAAGTAGACGTTGTTGCGGTGTGAGTCTTTCCATGATGAAATGCCAAACGCTGTTCAAAAATCCACGATGACAGTTTGCCACAACTCGCGCGCGATCTGTAAAAAAAAACGCAAATGAAAAAAACTCCTCTTAATTGACCACCCTTTAGTACAGAATGTTTTCCAAGCAATTTCGATCAAAATATCTCTATGTAGAGATACCGGGGATGAATTTAAGGGCTAATACAATTCAATATATACTTTACTACTTTTAGCGGATCTCCAGTAGAAATAAGAAGGTATTTGTTTGACTGTATGTAACAAGGAGGCCATCCATTTGTTCTCAACTTTGCACGACTAATCATATTAGGGTAGACTGGCTATGCCAAACTTCCAAGTATACTTTTCTCATCGCAAGCTTCTTAAAAATATGTGGTTTTGAGGTAGCGCAAAGCCCCAAAATCGGCGAGTTGAACGAGAAAATCGGAAAATTTATATGGTACCAGACTCAACTTTCACTGAGTATCTCTATAATTCCACACTTTCGACTTCTGTGGCGTTTTTCAAGCCGAAATTAGTGCAATTGATATGGAAACAAAGCTGTTTACCATGCTGAACATGGTTCAAGATCCTCCTACTTTGTAAACAGATTTGTAGGTACTTTTCCCAATAAGATTTTGTTGACCGATCACAATAAATTAATCAATCAATCAGATCACAATTAAACAATAAATCACTAACAAACTAAATTTATAATTTTTTCCAGTACTCATTGGCATTACATCATGGAAAGACTTGCGAAATCCAACGCTCTGTAAAAGGTGTTCATCACGCGCTCAGGCCCACTTATGGTGTTCAGTAAAATTACCATATTTGGGCTAAAGAGCAATCCGAAATCATTCAAGAACAGCCATTACATCCATTGTAAACAATCGTTTGCTCCGGCCTATGCGACTGGAGGAATCACCGTTCAATATTTCTTCATAGACGAGGCTGACGGCAATGTAATAGTGAATGGGGAGCGCTTTCCCGTCATGATAAACGACTTTTTGATACCGGAAATTGTTGCCGGAGATCTCAACAAAATTGAGTTCCAACAAAACGCCGCTACTTGCCATACAAGAAGGATTTACTGTGTCGTCGTTTCGATGAGTATTTTACCTCTCGTCTCGGACTAGTGGATTGCCACCAAGATCGTGTGATACTACAGCTTTAGACGTTTATTTGTGGGGGTATGTGAAGTCTAAATACTTTCTAGATAAATGAGCTTCGATTGAGGCATTGGAAGCCAACATTACTAAAGTAATTCACGAGAGACCGGCCGAAGTCCTCCAGCGAATCATTTAAATTGATGTTTACGGATAGCCGAATTACGGCGCAGTTGCGGCCAACATTCCAAAGGGATTATCTTTAAAAAATAAATGAATGATTATCTTTAAAAAATAAATAAGGATTGCTCAATTAATTTGAATTTTCGTTGTTTTATTTCAATTTAAAATCTGATATCTCTAAATTGATTCATCCTTTAGAATTTCGGGGTGTATTCAAGAGTGTCAAACGTCTGACAATCTCTTCAGTAGCATTAATCTGTATTGACGTCAAAACAGACGATAGCGTGAGAAAGACGTCTGAGACAGGGCTTGATGAAATGGGTTCAAGCCAACCAACTACTCAGGAATTTCTCTATTCTTAAGTTGCATTCAAGTTGTACTTTAAGCACTTTTGGTGAACGACTTAGATACGACTACGGAAAATGAATGTTCGACTTCTCATGAGAAAACTTAAAAAAACGTTGGACCCTGATCATTTCACTGCCCAGTTCAGAGTTGTGCATAGAGATGATAACTTTTTGATCGAGGTGGTACTTGTGGAAGCTGCAGGAAGAGGTAAATACAGAATCCATGCAGCACTTCGCGTGCAAATTCCCGATTTTTTCCAGAGTGCTATTGCAATTTTTTTGGAGTCTTTCTTTTGAGGGCCTGACCAGTTTAAGCAAAATCGCGCTGGAAGGGCTGATTTTTTTTTTTTTTAAATAACATCGGTTGAGCCAAGAACATGTGGAGATTGCACTGGGAAGATACTTCCTGGGTGTCGCAACTTCACCCTGTGGACACCATGAGTACTCTTTCTAAGTAGTCACTCTATCTTAAAGTAACCTAAAATTTTAAGAAGTTCGACTTGAATCTGCCATTAAGGAGTAGAAGAACGGAGAGAACACAAACTCTCTTTCAGGTGGAAGTACCAGCCATTGGGCACACCACTGATACTGAATTATTATAGGAACAGATAAAATAAAATTTTCTTGATTTATATCTATTTTTTCCTTTAATCTTGCAAAAACCTACTTTTTCTCTTGACTATGTTAAAAAGTCGCCTTGTAACCTCTACTACTGCTTTGTCATCCATCATTCTATGTATTATTCTAATCCAAAATAATTTTTCTCCAAATAACAACCCTGTTCTCTTCTACATCTCAACTACATCTTCTGCTGCTGCTAAGTATTCTTGTTTTTCTTCTTATTTTCTTCATGATTGCGCGCTTTAGTATCTAATGTTCTAATTTGTGTGCTTTTGTAAGTAAAGCGAGGTCAACTTTATCTCTCATACCCCTCATTTCGTTGCTCATACAGCTATACGTATAGTGCATGTGTGTGTGTGTATACTCGTACTTATAAAATGCTTTGCAACAACGACTCTTTTCAAAATAGTAACAAGCATATTTCCACCTACACTCGTTCACGATGGCATTAGCGCATCTAATCCCTTCCTTGCTACAGCTATTAACCTAACCATTCGCACCCCCGCTGCTACTCACCACTAACTGCGTTCTTTTCAGCTTTTGTGTGTGCGCATTTGCCATTTATTTGCTCGCTAAGTAGTAGTTTTTCTTTGGATTTCTTCGCTTAGTTTCAGTTGTCCATCAGTGTAGTTAGGTGAGCGTGGGTGTTGCTGCTCTTGTCTCACCATTCCTCTCCCCTTTTGTGGAACTATCTTGCAATTAGCCGCGCTTTGTATACTTTGACGATTAGATCTGTTTTGCCCCGTCGCCTCTGCTATGATGCTGACTCTATATATTTGTGGAACAATTTTGCTATGCGGTGATGCGATGCAGGGAAATAGATTTCAAAGCTAGAATAGAATTATAAATTATAGATCTTTTTGCCTTCGATTTTATGACGCCTTCATAGGGTAGATGGATTTCATAAGAACCTTAAACGAGACATTTTCATGGCAGAAATACGTTATGTGGTTGCCCGTCAAGAGACGACTGCTGCTAAGAAAATTATTTCTAAAATGTTGATACTTTTTTTTTGTGATTATTGCAATCGAACCCCTAAACTACATGTTTCATGACCAGCGTTCCTCACACAAGTATCACGGCTATGACAGCTACAATTGTGCTGATGCATGAACCAAGAGTTCTAAAAGGGGCCGATATTTTTTTACGCATTAATTTACCAAAGCAAACTTAAATTCTTTAGTAATTCGCTATTTTTAGAAACCCATCATTCAAGGCCTAGGTTTTTCCATAGTGAAATTAAAGAATGAGCAACGTTTGGAAACTATTAAAGTTATAACCGAAATCCTTATTCGGTTCTACAATTTTTCGTCGATTCAGACAAACTTAGGCTTAAAATGTAGGTGACAAAATTGTCTTTCAGAAAACCTATCTTATCTCGATATAAAAAAAATTTTTTGTGCCAGAAAAAAGTTAATAAACTTTGATAATTTAGCAAAAAACGTCAAAAATGCCTTTTGTTTTACTTTCAACAGCTGTTTTGCGAAAACTACGACCTCCATTGACACGAATTATATATTGCCATGTAGGTCATATGTGTGCCTTTCGAAATTTATGCACTTCAAAGAAATGGCGCGCACTGTTTTCGAGGTTGCAGGTAATAACTGCACTATTGCCCAAAAAACAGGTTTTTTGGGAATATCTCGGAAACCGTTCTTTGAAAAAAAAAAAATTAATTTTTGGTTTCAGCGACCTCAAATTAGTCTAAAAAACGCTTTTTGGCCGAGGACCATTTTTGAAAGTGAAAATTCGTAAACTAGTGTTATTATCAGACAGCGCATACACCATCGATGATAGAAAATGACAGTCTGAAGAAATAACGTTAGCAAAGTACGCTGGGTGGGGTTAGACCTCCGATTTTAGTTTTTTAAAGTAAGTACAGGGTGCACCATCTTTTATGTCGGTATGCAAACGCTGAATAACTTTGCCATTTACCAACCGATCGACTTCAACATACAAGTTTTCGATACGTCAATTCAGTACAATTTCAACCATGGATCGCTTTACACCGAAACAACCGAAATCGACGCTACAAAACCCGAAATCCTTCACAAGGTGATCACAAACGCATAAAAAAGGTCACAGTTTGTGTAAATTGTAAATAACCAAACCAATTAAAAATACCTCACTTATACAAATCAAGTGTTTTTTTTTTCAAAGCATTCAATGTTTTTATACCGACATAAAAGATGGCACACCCTGTATTTACACTTTTCACGAAGTGAAGTCGAGTTCTCTTATTCTGGAGCATAACTTTTTTGTGTCCCTGTTGTCCGCGTTTTCTTCAGTGCATTCGATTTAGTAGTTGCTAATATAAATATAGGGTGGTCAATTCACATTTTGATTTGAAATAAAACAACGAAAATTCAAATTGATTGGGCAATTTTTATTATTTTTGTGTAGAACGAATCATGGTATTCCTTTTTTAAAGATAATCCCTTATAAATATTGGCCGCAACTGCGCCGTAATTCGGCCATCCGCAAACATCAATCTTGAATGAGTCGCTGCGGGACTTCGGTCGGTATCTCGTGAATAACTTTAGTAATGTTGGCTTCCAATGCCTCAATCGAAGCTGATTTGTTCACGAAGCATTTAGCCTTTACATATCACCACAATTAAAAGTCCAAAGGTATGATACCGCATGATCTTGAGGGCCAGTCCAGTGATCGGAGACGAGAGATAAATTGTTCACCGAAACGACGACACAGTAAATCCATTGTTTCACGGGCTGTAAGGCAAGTAGCGCAGTCTGCCGTCATTTTGGAACCAAATGTTGTGGAGATCACGGGCTTCAATTTCCGGTATCAAAACGTCATTTATCAAGGCGCGAAAGCATTCTCCATTCACTGTTGCATCGGCGCCAGCCTCTTCTTTGAATAAATATGGGCCGATGATTCCTCCACCCCATTGGCTGCACCAAACTGTTCTTGAATGGCTTCGGGGTGCTCTTCAGACAAAATACGGCAATTTTGCTTGTTGACGTAGACATTAAAGGGTGCCGGTGGTCTACAGCTCGAAAATTTAGGGTATTTTCAGGATTTTTTTTAAATAAAAAAATGGAAAACGATATTTAATTTTTTTAGGCTTTTTATTTAACTTCTTTTACATACAAAATTTTTAAAATTTCTTAAAATTTATGAAATTTTTTATTTTTTATTTTAATAATTTTAAAAATGGCGCTGAAGTTAACCCTCCCGAAAAATTGGACCTGCACGGTGTTGACCATTTTGGCTCTTCTATATATCTGAAACACAAAAACGAAAAAAATTATTTATTAGTATGACTGTAGTTATGCCCCGTACTAGAAATAAAAAAAAAAAAATTACAAAATGGCGCGGTATTGAATTGGACACTCTAAAAATAGGGTTTTTTTTCAGTTTTTTAATCAAAAAAATACGAAATAATTGAAATAATGATATGATTCTAGTACGGGCGATAGCCATTGCTGTTGGGAACAACATATACAAATTTCAGACGATTCAGTTGAATAGTTTTTTTTGTTTGTCACAGGCCGAAAAAAGTCGTTTCGAGATAAATAAATTTAAAGTTTGAGGTGTAGGAGCGCGCGAACCGCCCTCTATCTAGTTAATGGGCTGTAGAAGCTATACTATTGAGAAATTTCACAGTATATTCCTTAAGTACTATACTTTCGAAATATTAAAAAAAATAATAATTTTTTGAAATTTCTAGACCACTGGGTCCCCTTAAGCCAAAAAGGGGCCTCATCCATATGAGCCATCACCCGAGCGCACGATGATCCCTTTTCACAGAGCGTTGATTTTTGTAATACAATTGTACGATTTGTTCATGATGAAATGTGAGTTAATACTGAAAAAATTATGTGTTCAGTTTGACAGTAGTCGGGCGTGATCTGTCAAAAAACCTCTATTGGATAAAGTACCTCTAACCTGATCAGCTTTTATTTATAATACCGAGTGGGTTTCCCCAACTTCTGTGGTTCACTGCTTTGCAGATATTCGACATCAAAATCGCCGGTCATGAAACATTCATGGCGCTTTCTAAACCATCTTTCACTATTAACAGTCTAAGTATTTAAAAACCCTCAATGAATCTCAGTCGCAGATCGCTATGGTGTTTTTTGTTTTCTGTTTTAATGATATCAGAAAATCACAATATACATTCCGAACATGAAGTATTCAACGCGCCATATGGTACTAAATCGCCATCATCAATCATCAATCTCAAAAGCCATATGTTACTCAATGGCTTTTTACAACTTCAGTAAGATAGGAACTGGAGTAAGATTCGTTTGTCTGGATTCCATAATACCAAATAACCTAACCAGATAACCCAGAATCCATTAAAAAGTTTAACAGATTTTCTATGTGAGTCGCTACATGAACTTCCCCTCTAAAACGTATCAATCAAACCACCATTGACGGTCGTAGAAAAATGCTGGAAAGAATATTTACGGTAAGACTCCTTACTGGGACTCGATTTCTAGTCCATTTCTTCCGGCAAAAGTATAACTTAAGGGCTTACAATTTTACAATCGACTTCCACAGAAATACGCCTAAAACTATAAAGAATAATAATCTGAAAAAAAATTGATTTTTGAAGATTCTGGACGTATGTAACCCGTTAATATTTCCTTTCGAGGTCTCGTTTTTTAAAACCTTGTAAAACCATTTACGAAGTTATGAACCATTTCGATCCTTATGACAAAATTCGCGTTGTCGTTCCAGCACTTCTGATATATCGGGCCACTTCTTTACCATCGAGAAGATGATGCTATCTTTTTTCATTAAATAATTTGCATTTTTCTCCTGTACCTGTACATTTTTAAAACTCCGCCTTTGTTGGTCCAACGCTGAAACAAAAATGAATCTTATGCCATACGCACTCTATGCCGCGTCAGTGAGTCTGGAGAAATGTTGGGTTTAATTATTTAAAAAAATTTTAAATACAAACGTTGGCATCGTAGAAAATGTGGTTGTGATCGGAAAATCATAGATATGGAAGATGCTGATTTTTAGCATCCTTAGCATAACAAAAAAGTACTAATAAACTTTACTGTGTCTTATAATGTCCTAATGCACTGAATTCTCAAAAATATACTAAAATTAAATTGACTCACTCCAAAACTTCCTCTTTTAACTTTTTTGATCAACTTAAAATTCTCGGCTTGTTCACTTCTTCGCTTGACAAAATTAATTCATTAATTGAATAATTCGAAACCGAAAATTGCTGAACTTTTGAATTTTTAATGCTGATTACGATTACATAAGTAAATGTCATATTACATTCATTCTGTTTGCTTAAGTATTCAACTAATCTGGAAGTTTTTGCCCCACACTTTTTTGGTTTTGGTTTGCCTGGGCGTGAGCACTTCAAATGTCTTTCTCTTGCCAAGTTGAGTGCTGTACAAACAAACACACATCCCTAAATATCTAATAATGGTAATATTTCCCAAGCATTAATAATGAGAAAACCTCCCACAATTACAGCAACAAACATTGGAACGCCCGCTATAAAATTTATGTTCCTTTCAAAAGTTTGCTTTCTCGATATTTGCCATTGCCAATTCTTAATTACGTAATTTTGTCAATTAACATTTCTCTAATGAATTTGTTTGCGGCATTAGCAACACAAACAAAAACATGCACTAGACGAAAAGTAATAGCAATAACAAAAACAAGGCCAATTGCTAACAACCAAACGCAGGAAGAGCCAATTGACTGTGGCAATAGTCAACAGAAGTGCAGGCTGAAGAGCCAACTACCATTAAACAGGCGACCAGCCAACTGTGAGTAAGACATCTGAGTGCTGCTTCGGTATTCAATGGCAGCACAGAAGGTTGCGGAAAGCAGATACAGGCCAATAGAGTGGGCACATTTTCGCTGCACTCTTTCACTGAAGCTGTGAGTCACTTGTTAGGGTTTCTTACGTTTTTGCTATTCGAGTGGTGCTACAGTTGCTTCAATTCACTTGGGCGTATTTTATTTTAGAATATTTATAAATTTTCTGCTGGTCTTATTTTTGTCTGCTCTACAAATATAATATAAATGTACAAGTATTTGTATGAACCTCTTAGTGCTGGCTAGTAGTTGATTTTCTATGCAGTTTTATACTATTTTTTCTTTGTAGTTTCTTGTACCAAGTTGCAGCATAGCACTTCAACTTTGCTCTTGCTACTTTTTGGAATTCGCTGTGGCTGTATTTTTTCTTGCTTCTCTGTTTCTCGCAATTTTTACTAAGTATAATCCACTTTTAAAATTGTATAGAAAATTTAGAAAAATTCCACAAACTTTTCATTTAAATTCTACGGTTTTTATTAGAGTTTTTATTTAATTTATTACCTACTTTTTATGGTTTATTGAATTTTATTATAATTTTATAAAAAATTTTATTTGTTTAATTTTTTTATTTAAATTTTTTCAGAACGATTTTTGGCATGCGGTTTTATAACTCATTCAATTTAAGGGGCAAGTTTGAATTTGCTAAAAAAATTCCGTTGGTTTTTTAGAAATTTTTTACTTAAAGGCTAAGCGCAGTTTCTTCATATTAGGAAAAATTTCGTGCATATTTACACTTTTTGGTTTTTAAATACAATGAAATAAATAAATTTCAAATGTAATAAAATTGCATACAAAAAATTTCTAAATATAGACAAATAAATATTTATACAGGGTGTATAGAAATAATGAAAAATATTTATGGAGATATAGTATGGATCAAAATTATAAGAAAAATCTACGGTCCTACTCGGCTTGAAGACGTCAGGTATCGTATCCGAAATTGAACCCCTTATTGTTGGTGCGTAGGAAATAAGTTTTATTTAACCCTAGAACACACACCCAGAAAATACCACGTAAACACACACCCGGGATACGTTTGTACGCGGGACCTTATTTTGCGGTTTTTTTTAATGCTTATTCAACCGATTTCTATGATTTTTTTTTTTTGAAATGTATATTTTAATATATAACAAGTATTTTGTCTTTTGTTTCATTCGAATATTCCTACTGGTTCCAGCGATATGGGCAAATAAAGTCAGGACATGCAACAGTGGATTTTTGTTTTTGTTGTTGTCCTGATAAATGCAAACAAAATAATATAATTTATAATAATATACTTGTAGAGTAACAACGAATACACATTTTGGTTTTTATTTCATTGAAATATTCTACCTGGTTCAAAAGATATGTGCAAAAAGGTCGCGCAAGGTATGGGTATGTAGGTAGCAAATACACTGGTATAACTGGTTTTTGTATTTTATATGCAGCTGCAAGGGTTGTTTTCACACGGGGTGTTGTTATAAATGCTGCCTGTTGACATTTTCATTATTGTTTTGGTGCTCAAAAGTGTAAGAAGTGAAAATATAAGTGAAAATAAATATAACTGAAACTATAAATAACTGGATACGAAATGACTTCAAGAAGAAACGAATATTTAGCAAGGGCAGCATATATTGTAGAAGGTAAAAAATGTAAAATAAGCAACAATGTAAACATATACTAATTTTTTTTATTATGCAGGCTAACTGAGGAACAGCGAGAATCATATATACAATCTTTATTTGATGAAATTTGTGACGATGACGCTCCCTATGACTTTGACTCAGAAGATGAAGAAGAAATTCAATTCAATGACATTGAAATTGCTGATGACGATGCTGAAGTTTCGCAAAGTGCCGCAGAAGTATTACCTGATTATGCAGACTATGAGGATGATGAAGAAGACGATGAAGAAGAAGAAGTAGAAGAAAATAATGAATTACCTGCTAGTGGCGAAAAATTTGTTGCACGTGATGGTACTGAGTGGATGAAAGAACCAAATGTAAGTCGTCAGGTACTCAGACAAAATATTATAAGAGAACGTTCTGGACCAGCTAGATGCACTGAAATGTTGTCAATAGAGCAAACATTCAAATGTTTCATGAACGTTGAAATGGCTGATATAATTATGCGCCACACAAATAAGTTAGCAAAATAAACTTATAATGCTTACAACAATGCGCATCCAAACACAACTCCTAAGTCATGGACGCCTGTGTCAATAACAGAGCTGTATGCATTTTTTGGCATACTTATTATGACTGGTGAGAACCAAAGCAATGGAGAACATGTTCGAGATTTATGGAGCATCAAAAACTATCCTTTATATCGCGCCACAATGGGAGTCAACCGTTTCTGTTCGATATTGCGGTTCCTAAGATTTGACGATAAAAACACTCGTGCAACACGCTTACTAACTGATAAAGCAGCACCGATCAGTGAGTTGTGGACGATGATGAACAATAATCTTGCTGCACATTACAAGCCCAGCTCATGCTTGACGATTGTTGAACAATTATTTCCTTACCGTGGACGCACACGGTTTACGCAGTACATACCGTCAAAACCTGCTAAATATGGTGTCAAGGTTTGGTGGATTTGCGATGCCACAAATACATATCCACTGCATGGACAAATATATACTGGCCAAGCAGAAACTGGTAGGGAAACGAACCAAGGCGAACGAGTGGTGAAGGATTTGTCTGCCAAATACCAAGGAAGTGGCCGAAACATTACAATGGACAATTTTTTTACGACCTTGCCAGTTGCAGAACTGCTTCTCACCTGGAAACTCACGATCGTTGGAACTTTGCGCAAAAACAAATCATATATTCCTCAAGAAATGAAGCAGAACAAAAACAGGACAATTGGTTCAACGACATTTGGCTTCAAAAATAATGTGACAATGTGCTCTTATGTTCCCAAAAAAAAATAAAGCAGTAATTTTGCTTTCGACCATGCATAATGATGCTGAAATAGCTGACAGTGGGAAACCTGAAATAATTGAATATTATAATAGTACCAAAGGTGGTGTTGATCGAATGGATGGCCACTAGCGATGTTCTTCAACATGTTGGACATTACAGCTCTTGCAGCCTACATTGTCTACGATTTGAATAACCCTATGTTGCCTTGGAGAACAAACAACAAGCGTAAGCAGATCCTGCGCAGCTTGGCTGAGGCATTGTGTATGCCCGTTATTGAAGCCAGAGCCATAAATCGTCAAGTGACGCGAAATTTTTCGACTAAAATTGCTATTGAAGCATATTTCAACCGACCGCTGGAATCAATGGTGTCAACAGCAGCATCAACATCTGCCGCAACGCGCACGCCAAAACCTGTGTCCGGATCTTGCTATTTATGTTACGCACAAGAGGAAAAATGGTCCGATTTGGTTCAAATTTTGAATTTGAACTCAAAACTAAATAATCTTCCTAGATCCGAAGTTAGCGGTATAGAGGTATAGCGGTTCAAAAGTTACAACACTTCAAAGTTCGAAGTGGATACATTTGTACCCGGGTGTGTGTTCTAGGGTT
>JAYXIM010033008.1:0-24645 GCA_037575425.1 Anastrepha fraterculus
ATGTACGAGGGCGGGTCAATAAGTCCGTGACTTTTTGTATTGCTGACCTCTTTACCGAAAAAGAAATACTGCTCCTGTCAACAGGCATCTGCCAGTTGACTCCTGTCCAAATTTGAACGTGCTGCGTCAGTTAGTTTGTGTTTTACAGCTACCTTTATCAAACTACCCAGTAATTCACAGTCGACCACAAACGCAATCGTGTAACAACTTCACAGGAAGGTTTGGCGCTGTTTAATCGCAATATGGAGGAGTTTTTGCGCCGCCTTGTAACCGTGGACGAAACATGGATCCATCACCACACACCAGAGACCAAACAACAGTCGAAACAGTGGGTTTCTGAGGGTGAATCGGCTTAATAAGCACACGAAATTAAGTTTTTTCCATTTTCTCCTCAAATTACTGGGTAGTCTGATAAAGGAAGCTGTAAAACACAAGCTAACTGACGCTGCACGTTCAAATTTTGACAGGAGTCAACTAATAGATGCCTGCTGACAGGAGCAGTATTTCGTTTTGAGTAAAGAGGTCAGAAATACAAAAAGTCATGGACCTATTGATCCGCCCTCGTATATAAATAAAGTGATCTCAACTGCGGTAAATAACTACAGCACTAGGACTTATTGACAAGTTTTAGCATTTTTGTGCTTCTACTTTATTTATTTTTAGTTATTTTTTCTAAACATTTATGTATTTCATTCTTCTACAAAAGCCCAACAAATCCAAGTTTTAAACTTTGTGAAAATAAAAAACTAAAATTCAATAAATTTTCATCAAAATTTTACACTGTTTAACAAGGATTAAAAAAGTCTCGGGCTTGCAGTTTTATGGCCTACTGAATTTAGATATAAAAAAGGTAGATTTAAGTAGCTGAAAAATCGCTTAAATTTCTGACATTTTTTTATCTCAGAGGTGCTGTGCATTTTTTGTAACTCGCCAGTCTTTTATAGGAGCTTGTTGGCTTTCTTTAACCATTGTTATTCTTACAATAAGAAATTAGCCGGGTTTTTTGAACGAAAATCAGTTTTTTTCGGCTTACAGCTGCAATGATAAATGTAAAAACTTCTCCTAGGGATACCTCGAGGAACATCTCAATTAACAATTGATTTAGTTATTTCAGATAATGCTGCGGATGGTTGTGATTCAAACTTTTTTGTAAGGCGTTTCCGGAGATTCACAGTCACTCGCTCAATTTTCAATATTTTGCAGTAGTAGTAGTAGTAGTAGTAGTAGTATTTATTGCAAATAAAAGTAAAATATACAAAATTTGAAATCTACTTATTGCAATATTAAGAAAACATAAATATTTACAATAATTTAACAACAATGGCATGAGCCGTCTCTCGATTTATTTTTCGTACAAAATAATTATTCGGTTTACGGATTTTTAAAACCAGTTAAACTCTTTTATTAAGTAATGTCAGTATCTAGAGGCATATTCAATGAAACGCAAAAGTTTATCCCAATGACCATTTTCCCCATTGAGAATCTCAATCAGCTGTGAATCATTTAAGGTAAATTTTCCGAAAAAGACTTTTCGGTATTCTCTTAATATTGGGCAGCGCGCCAGGAAATGTGATATGTATTTTTCAAATATTGCAATATTATATGATAATTTACTGAGTAAACTAACAGTGTCTGTATCGGTAAAAAATTCTAATTCTTTCTTATCGTACCGCATTTGCTCCATATAAAAAAGAATACCGAGCATTCGTCATATGGAGGCAATGCGCAAGACCGTCAGCAACAAAAAGTTGTCAAAAATAAACGTGAGTTTTGAGCCACTTCGTACTTGGGCTTTGACTACCAAAACTAAATAGGCTATAATCTTGCATACCTGAAATTTTTCTAAAAATTATGATGAAAAAGTGTGTAATTTTCATAAGAATTTGTTGAATTGTTTTGAATTTGTACAAAGTTTGAAACTTGCATTTGTTTGGTTTTTGTAGTAGAATGAACTATGTTTACATGTAAAAGTATTAAAAAGAAATTAGAAACAAATAAATTGTCAAAACTTATCAATAAGTATTGGTGGCATAGTTATTTCACGTAGTGTGTCAACTAAATGGTTGAAATAAATCGAAAAAATGTCTACCTGTACGAGTTTCCTCCCTTCGAATTTTTATTATGTAAGTTAAACTTTTTTTATTGTATAATTTTTTGCAGTAAATTCTATTTATTTTGTCATGCCATATATCAAATTTTATTGCTGTGTTATGCTTTTTATTCAGCACTTCATGCTCTTTAGAGAATTCTTTGCTGTTATACGAAATCATTCGGGCGGTTGAGTCGGCATGAACTAGAGGCATAACAGTTGTTGGAAGTTGCAGCAGAATTTCGAAATTTAAAATTGTTTTGACAGCTCTTGCCCTTATCTTATATAGGCCATTTTCTTATGTACCGAACAAGATGAGATTTTCTAACCGAGCCGAGCAACTATTCCTAGCTTTAATTTACCCCTTGGCTATTATCATTTTGTCACCTTTCCACTGCATTCACATTGCAAACTCAACCTATGCTAACGTAAACCATGCGGAAGTTTTAAAGAACGTTTTTAATATTTCATATATTCCAGTGGTATTCGGGTATTTACACTCACGCAATTAAAGAAGTTATTTGACTCCTTTCAGCCTATGGCAAAGAAAAAACTCAGCAATGGCGCCTGGAGTTGGGTATCTGGATATTGAAATCGTTGCCACGCTGACAAGAGGAGGTTAATCTTCTGTTTCTTGCTGAGGCTTCCTGAATCTGTGGAGGACTTTGCTTTTCCAAAGCTTTTTGGATCATCTGGTTTTTTGGAGTGACATTAAATGGTTAGAGCTAAGAGGTGTTGATTTTGATCTTTCATTCGAAAAATACGGCGGCTGAAGCGCATCGAGAGCTACAAAAAGTTTATGGAGATACCGAGATTGGTTCCGTCGCTTCAAAGACGGTGTTTTTAATGTTGACGACCGTCCGCGTGAAGGAAGACCAAAAACCTTCGAAGACGCTGAATTGGATTCATTGCTCAATGAGGATCCATGTCAAACGCAAGAAAAGCTTGCTTCAGTATTAGGAGTTACCCGCCAATCCATTTAAAAGCGATTGCATGCTTTGGGAATGATTCAGAAACAGGGGACTTGAGTTCCTTCTGAGTTAAAACCAAGTGATGTTGAACGTCGTTTTTTCGCCTGTGAACAACTGCTCCAGTGGCAAAAAAGGGGAGGGTCTTCTTCATCGCCTCGCGACCGGTGATAATGAAATGGAAAATGGACTAATTATAGCAATCCAAAGAAACGAAAGTCATAGACTGCCGGTCATGCTTCTACCTCATCGCCTCGGTCGAATATTCACGCTGCGAAGGTTATTTATTGGTGGGACTAAGTTGGTGTTATTTCTTATGAACTGTTAAAACCAAGCGAAACCATCACAGGGTACCGGTATCGACTTCAATTGATGCGATTGAGCCGAGCACTGCGCGAGAAGCGACCGCTACATGCGGAGAGGCATGAAGTGATTCTATAACATGACAACGCTCGGCCTCACATTGCCAAACCCATTAAAACCTACCTGGAAACACTTAAATGGGAAATCCTACCCCACCCGCCATATCCTCCAGATATTGCGCCGTCCGATTATCACTTGTTCCGATCGATGGCACATGGTCTAGCTATGAAAACATCAAAAAATGGCTTGATCCGTGGATAGCCTTAAAAGATGAACAGTTTTACCGCGACGGTATTCGAGATCTACCAGAAAGATGGGGAAAAGTAGTAGCCAGCGATGGGCAATATTTTCAATGAATCACTTGTAACCAGCAAACAACAGCGAGAACTTAGTTGCACACCTAATAGATTTATTGCTTCGTAACTTTTGTTGCCAACCAAATTTTCAATGAAGAAAGTTGCAATGTCCATTTTCACAGTTGTCCCGGTTGTAGTATGAAAATAATATAATATGTAACAATAAAAAATTATTTAATTAATTAATGATAATTAAGCAACAAATAAATAAATAATAAACAAAATTTCATATCAATTTATTTTTACAAGGCTCCGCATGAAAATTTCCAGAGGCTTTCGCTGTCTAGGTGGAAAGATAAAGTATGATTTTAATAAAAATAGTAAACAATGGAAGCTTAATACGTCTTCTACGTCTTCTACGTCGTCTATGAATCTTCTGCTTCTACAAGTATTACTCTTTACTTTACTTTACTTAAAACACGCAATATGGCAAAATTCAAACCTCAACTACTCTTCTTTCAAGTAGCTTATACAGTTCAAATCTCGGTTCTTTAGAGTAATTTTGATAAAAAATCCTTAGAAAGGGAGTATAAACAGTTACCATACTTCTTCTGGTCACTTATAGGTATAGCTCTCAGCTTGATGGCGGAGTAGTAGGTCTTATTTGCTCGCTAAGAGCACTTTATATATAAATATAGGAAATAATATTATTAAGATAATTTGAAATTAAAATTCTAAGCTCTAAGTGCTAAACTTCAGTTGGACTATCGCCGAACGCGAAAAGAGATGTTTACACAGAACAGGCAACCTCATTTATCTCCCTGGTCATAAGGAAGCGGAGAATTACTTCGTATCATATGAACTTGAAAGTCATAGTACAAGCAAGCGGATTCATCTGGAATGTATATTAATGCAGTCTACTGCAAAAAAAAGTTCTTCAAATGATTTGCACTTGGATAAGCTGCCGAAAGCTAGACCGTAGTGCTCTGGATCTTAAGGCAAAGCTGGCTGAAATGGGCGAAAATGTAACGTGTACACATTGAGAATGAGTTTCAATAGGGAAATTTTTAATGGGAAAATACGTCAAAGAGTCACTATTAATTTTTGAAGATGTTGAAATACCGGGAAAAATGATTATTAATGTTCAAAAAACCACTTTTCCGCGCACATTTTATAAAAAAATAATAAAAAAAATCATTTTCTCAAATTCAATCACAAAGAGTTTATCATAAGATCTGATTTATATAAATATGAACGAATAAAATTGGGCATTCAAAATTCACTTACTCATACCAACTCTATGCCAACTAAACATTTTTTTCCCCCTTCTGCAATTATTATCAAGTAACAATCAAACATTTATTGAAGAAAGTATTTCCTTTCATAAAACCAAATTGGGTATCTCCTCCGACAATAATCCCCTAAGCACTGACGGAATCTCAGTAACATAACAAAAATTTCACTGTCGACAAGTGGTGACTCGAAACGAACAAATAATAGTAATTGTGAAAAATGATGTCTCCCAGATCCAAGTTATCCCCAATTAGTACTGGTCCATAGGGTCGGATATTTCCTTGGAGGGTTAAAGTTTTAACATTTTGGCTGAAGGTAACTAATTTGTGGAATATTGAGTTGATAATTCTGTTTGGTAAGGTTTTAAGTTTTTTTTATAAGAGCGTACAATTTTTAGCGTATGCCGACGATTTTGACATCACTCACTGTTGATAGTGTTGAGAGAATCTCTCTTGCCAAAAAGTGTTATTTGGGACTATGCACGCTAGTGACTAGTAAAGTGAGAGGACTCGATGAACTAACACTCTACAAGACTCTCATCATGCCCGTCCTTACGCATGGCGCATAAGCTTGGACGATGACAATATCATCACTTGGAGTGTTTAACAGAAAGATTCTGCAGAAGATTTGCACGCTGGTAATGGCGACTATAGTAGGAGGTAGATCAATGAGCTGTATGAGCTTTACGACGACATAGACATACACAGTATTAACTCTATTAAACTTTGATCATATTGAAAAGGAACAAGCGTCAGCTTTCAACCGCAGCCAACTTCATGTAAATCGTTTGACAGGTTAAAAAGTTACGCGCCTTTTATTGACAGTATGTTTCGTGCTTGTGTCGTAAAAATACAATGGAGCAAAGAGCAAATATTAAATTCTGTGTTAAACTTGGAAAAACATTTAGTGAGACGTACGAATTGATGCAAAAAGTTTATGGTGATGATTGTTTAGCTAGTTCAAATGTATATAATTGGTTTAAATGATTTAAAAATGGTCGTGAAGATTTGAATGATGATGAAAGACCTGGTCGCCTAGAAGCAAGTAATCGTGCTGAATTGGTGGAAAAAGTCCGCGAAATCATTGCTGTTGACGGAAACTTCACTGTAAGAATGTTGTCTGAAGAATTAAATTCATCTACTGGTACTATTTGGAAAATTTTAACTGACGATTTGGGTAAAAGAAAGGTTTGTGCACGCTTTGTTCCACACCAATTAAATGAAGATAAAAAATTGCTCGAGTAGAGCATTGTAAAGACATCATTTCAACAGCGATCCAGATTTTCTTGATTCGATCATAACTGGTGACGAAACATGGTGCTTCAAATATGACCCTGAAACTAAGCGTCAATCTGCAGAAGGGAAGACGAAAGGGGAGCCAAAAGCAAAGAAATTGCGTTTTCAGAAGTCAAGAATCAAAACAATGTTGATCACGTTCTACGATTCCAAGGCTATTGTACATAAGGAATTTGTTGCAGAAGGTCAAACTATTAATGGAGAATACTATTTACAAGTTTTACATCGTTTGTGGTCAAGAATTGTTCGTGTAAGACCTGAATATCCAGGGGGGAAACATCTGTTTTTATTGCATGATAATGCACCACCTCACGACTATTTTCTGTTCCCTAAATTGAAAACTGCCATGAAAGGTGCGTTTTATGATGATATTCCAGCCATTCAAGCACCCGTGACACAGGTGTTAAAGAACATTCCCTTAGATGACATAAAAAAGTCCATGCAGAAATTGGTTGATCGTTCTGAACATTGTATCGAGTTAAATGGAGACTATTTTGAATAAAAAATAACTTTTAAACACAGTACGATACGTGTTTTATTCTACATCTGAAAAGTTATGTTATTTATTGAACATATTGTGTAGACGACATAGTTGGCTGTGTTATATCGTCCGAATGGATACAAATGCTCCGTCTCTGAAAGTATTCCATATGGTACAAGCTTGTGGTAGCAGAGGAAGAGGAAGGCCTCCTCTGCGTTGGAAAGATCAGGTGGAGAAGGACTTGGCTTCACTTGATGTGTCCAATTGGCGCCGTATAGCACGAGAAAGAAACGACTGGCGCGCTTTGTTAAACCCTCAAAAAGAGAAGAAGGGTTACCAAGTGGTTGTTGTTGTTGTAGAAGTCCACTCGGCAGTTTAGAAAATTGTGGAAATTTTCTTTGAATAACATAAATCTGTTCTCATCGGTCCTTATTTCTTTCGAAATGCCGTTACGGTGAGCCCTGCTGACTGAGTTTTTGTTTTCAGCTAAACATTCGCTACAGCAACTGCAAAAGGGGTCAAAAATCGGACTGATCGAATGAACTATGTAATTCCGTAGCCACAGCGGAAATATGCCAGATATCATATAAAATGCCACGAAATTATCTACCAGATTATAGAAAAAAATTTTGCAGCAATATTTCTGTTTTTTATTATAATTTTAAGTTCTCAAGCAATTAAGAAACACAAGACCTCAAATAAATTTCTGTCCTCCGACTTACAGGTACATAGTAAAATTTAACGGAGTTTGTTGTTTGCAGTTGCAAAATCTACCTAAATGAGATTTTCTGATCCGTTCTCGAGCAGCTATAATAAAAACTCATTAAAAAAGTAAATTAAAGGGTTAAGTGTTCCAGAAAATTTTAAGCCAATAATTTCACAGGCAACGCCGAAGACGATAAACTCGTACAAATTTCCAGATTTTAAAAATAAGTGTCAACATTTTTTTGGAGGTTTTCATAAATGATGATCACTGAGAAATTCTGCAACTGTAAATATTGTCTGAACGCATACTTGCCGACTTTATTAAGTATTTGATTATCAAATTCAGACCATCGCAAGCATTTAGGTTAGGTTAGGTTGAAGCGGTTGTCCTGTGGGACACACTCAGGCTCATAGCCCATTGTGATGCCGCGTGGGGAGCTTGTCCCTATCTCTCCTAAAACCAGTGTGTGTTTTTCAAAAATTTTAAAATATCTCTGATTTCTATAGTACTGAGGTCTTCTAGCTCATTAAAAAATTGTCTACCCAGAATAGTAAACCTGCGTCAGGATAGAGCAGGGCAGTGGCACAGTAGGTGCGAGATTGTCTCTTCCTCGTCCTCATCTAGACAACTTCTACAGAAGTCATGTGTTTGCACACCCATCCTTTGGGCGTGTCTGCCTATTAGGCAGTGCCCCGTTATGACTGAGATCAATGTGCTGATCGCAAGCGTTTGCACAATAATAATCTGTTGCACCTTCTTTAGGTGGTTGGAAATGACCTCCAGCCGACAAAGCTGGATTTCGCCAGCCTCATTGAAAACTTACCTTACATCAATAACTTGCCTGTCTTCGATTGCGGTTATTGTCGCATTATTAAATTTTGCTAGTCGTCATCAATGAATCATTTGCATCTCATTACCAACTCTATTTTTACTATTTACTATACAATGCAGCCTCTAAGTGAAATACTATAAAAGTGCCAACATAATAATCTTTATTTAGTTTTCAACAGTTACTTATTTTGAATTTTTAAATTTAGCATTTTACACTTTTTATTAACACTAATTGGTAATAATTATGCAGTACCATACAATAGTAGAAATAATAATGGAGTTACAATGTATTCCACACTTATGTACATAAATATATACCTACGTTAGAATGGCCCAAAAAATGTTTTGTTTTCATTTAGTTACCTCTTGAATTTGTGCTACGACCAAAAAAGTTAGCTACTCGCGCGATTAAACCTCAAGCCAATACGTAAGTATTTTGGACACAGCAATGTCAGATTGTGGAAAATTTTCATATTTTGCAATAATAATTATTAAAAGGAAGAAAATACATTTTTACGTTTAAAGCGATTTCCTTGTAACAAAATTAGTGATGCAGAATTGATCAGAATTCAACTAACAATAATCGTTCCTCTTACAAAATTAATCGTTTATTGTGCTCAATCTTATTGTACTATCAATCAATATATATTAATTTATTTATTTTAGTAATCTATAGTACAAATTACCTTACAGAGTAGACACAAATGTAAAGAAAAGCAATTGAAATTTGGCAAATAAAGTATTAGCAATCAATATAAATACAATACTAAGTAATTCAACTTTAATTTTTTACAAGATAAAGCAAAATCAAACAGGCCGGTATTAGATAACGAATTATAGTCTCGAAGTGCGCGAGCAATAGGTGCATTACTCGCAAATTTATCTTAAAGTTTTCCATATAAAAAGGGTAAGAATTGCGAAGACTCCTTTGGGGAACTTATCCGCTCAATTAGATTTGGAAACTCGACGATGCCATTAACAACACTGCAAATTAACGAAAGTGAAAGAACTGCCCTTTTCTTTTCTAGAGATTCTAGATTAGCTTTAGCCGAGAGTTATAGGATGGAGCAGGCGTCTCAAATCGTAGGGAACGTAATGCCTGCTTGAGACAATTTTTTTGAACTTTTTCTATTCTATTAATCGAAAGTTGGTCGTAAGGTCTCCAAATGATAACGGCGTACTCTCAGCGAGAACGAAGAAGAGCCGCAAACAACATTTATAGGCATACGCATCAGAAAATTTAGATGTATTGCAACGGATGAAGCCTAGAACCGAATACGATTTAGAGAAGAAGAATAAAAATAATGTGACCACTGAAGGAAAATTTTGTATCGAATAATACTCCAAGAACCTTAAATTCTGTTCCATTTTGTAGTACATTATTAGAAATGGTGTAGGATGGGCTAAAATGTACTGAGGCCTCGAAGATGTTAAATGAAAACACTTTTTCATATTTAAGGACATACGCGACTTTTTGCACCAACGATGAAAATTTTTCAAGTCGAGTTGAAGCTTTTTAGTCCACTGAGTCCTTAACAGATGAGAAAATTTTGAAATCATCCGCGAGGAGCAAGAAGTTAGGTAAAGTAAAGAATTTGCTTATATCATTGATGAAAATGACAAAACGAAGTGGCTAAGATGCTCCCTTGGGTAGAGTATTTAAGTAGCAACAAAGTGGTTCGATAAAATTCTATCAATTTTTACCACACACTGTCTGACTCAGGTCTACAAATAAACCAGTTTCAGAAAAATTTATTGTAATGTCCAAAATATTTATATCACTTGACACAAGAAATAAGAGTGTAAATTTCTTTATTTTTTTATTTAATGACCAACGCAAAAGCTTTGAAAATTACCACTGAATTCCTAAATTTCCGTTTGGCATAAAATGCTTACGGATAAGTATTATTTAATCTGCTCTTTTAATTTTCCTTCACAAATGTCCAAAAAATACCACACGCCTAACACTCAGGCAATATTCCTTGTCAAAGGTTTGGCTTGATGGAAGAAATTTGGGTGCACCACGAGATAATAATAGAAAAACATATTAGTGGAGCGTTGACTGGGAATTAAAAAACGTAATAAATTCCTTTGATTTTCAATGTGTTTACTTTTACTACAATATTTTGGGGGTTTTTTGAGTCCCCGTACAAAATATTTGAAATATTTTTTTATGGGCTATTCTTATATACGCATGTCCCTGCATCCACCTATATCGATTGCCACCTCGTTTGGTGGCAGAACGTCTTCATTCAAAAAAAAACAAAAATACCAGCAAAACAGCTTCAATGTTTTCAATTCACTATGCCTTGCTAAGTTAGACTAAAGATAATTTTTATCTAATAATTTAGATACTGCCATCAGTGATGGTAAATGTAGCGAAAATTCCCTACATGTAGGGATTTTTGTCGAAAAATGTGGGTGTAGGGAAAAGAAGGACAGATTTTGTTAAATTCTGTAAATGTAAGCAATTTTCAAGAAGGACAGAAAAAAGTTTGAAATAGCGGGAAAAATTAGAGAAGTTCATTTAAAATAGAAATCCGCAGTAAGGTTTCATGCCAGAATTTTTTTTCTTTATGGCAGAATACTTTTAAAAGCGTTAATACGGCAACATTGCCGTTTTTTCTTCGTTAACGCTAACGGGATTTTTTCTTCGCGCGAAAATTGTTTGTTTTCTGGTGCTTTTCACTTTTGAAGTAAGTTTGCAAATAATTTTGTTTTAGCTTTTTTTATATTTAAAAGGCATATACTTTCTCCGACTGACTCTTCGGAGGAACACCAGAAAAAAACAATACAAGTATCGGAAACAAAAGTTCAATAACAAGTGGCTTGACGACGACAATTTTTGTGGCTGGTTGGAAGCTGTGGCTAACGATCCATTGAAAATGAAAATGAAAATGCGCTGCGTGCGACAAAGTTTTGAACTGCGGCAAGTCTAATTTTCAGAAGCACACCGAATCAGAAATGCACCAAAAAAAAATGAAGGCAATAAAAAAGACACATAAAATAAACAGAGTTTTTTAAGAAAAAATCGAGTAAACCAAATGGTTCCAGAAATTTCGAATTAAGACTTAGCATGTTCTTCGCCGGATTCTGAAAATATAAAAACTCTGCCTTGCTTTAAACAGAACTGAATGTAATGAAAAAGTCTAATTTTTAGTCTTTTTGCTGAATTTTTCTTTACATTTGTGTTTCTAATGTAATAAATATGTGTCCTTATATATATTTGAAATAAAATTTGTTTTTATTATAAAGTGTCAAAATAGCACCATGTCAAAAACTTAAGCAAATAATTCAATTTTGACGTTGCAAGTGCCTCATTATAGTGTAAACACAGGAGAAAAAATTTTGGGAATTGTATAGGGAACATTTTTTGTAAGCATAGGGAAAAGTACGGAATTTTTTTGGGCTGTGTAGGGATTTTTCAAAAAATCATTTACCATCACCCACTGCCATGCATGTTTTACATTGCTTAAAAGTAGAAGCTAAAATTGTTCAGGTTATGACGTTCTTCTAGCAAACGATCGATATGCATCGATAAATACATTTTTGGCCTATAATTGCTTATTCCACCGTGTGGAAATATTACACTAAAATTTAAAAATTTCTGATAGTTCAAAATATTGATTAGAAATGAGACAGATTTAAAAATATAAAAAAAATTACATTTAGAAAATTACTATTTATGTATATTTAAACAATCATAGCAGTTGCATAGCAAACTGTTTTCGCACATTTCATTAGTTTAGTGTAAATACATATAAATACTATTTTATATTACAAAGTTTACATTCAATGCAAACAGACCAGGTTTTTATACGCTTTTAAAATATATTTTTATATTTACTGTATAAATCTGCATTTGTTAAGTGTTTCAAAAATCACAAAATATAATTTTTATTCCAGAATTTGTCAACTCTTACATACATATAGCTTTGGGATTTTATTATACCTACATATATAAGTACATATATTATTTAATAAAGTTATAAACCACAAAAGTTATAAACCGTGTTAAAAATCATATGGGGTTCACTTTGTTAAAATTTAATTTTTTAAATTTAGTTTTATTTTTTAAATATATTTTTATTATATTAGTACATAGTTTATTTATTTACATACAACTTAGAATAAGTTTAGTTTTTTTAGCTATTTTCCACATTAAAATTCTTCTTTTGGCTTAATTCGTTGCATTCAAGTTGCGGCAGAAATTTTAAATTTGCGTGAAACCGACCAAATGAAAATGTATGCCACGTTGTTTATTCTTATCTTTTTGCTGCAACTTTTGTTGTTGCTGCTGCTCGTGTAGTGCTTTCAAATTGTTCGCCCTTTCGGGCAACTCTTCTTTCAATACAGTTAAATTGCTCATCTCGATACAACTTGCAGGCATCTCTGACCTTGTCAGCATTGCATCAGTTGTAGTTGTTGCAAGTCCATCGTTTATATTTGGAAAAGTGGCTGTTGTTTTTGCTTTCGATGTTGCTACAACTGTATCTGCCTCAGATTGGTGGCTGCGCCCCCTTGTTTGGCTTTCTCACATAAGTGAGATTTGGCGATATTGTTGTTGATGTGTAGGCTGCACCGGATGTTGTTGGTAGTGATGCGAATGCTCGCAGAACTCACTGGCTAATGCGACGTCCGAGATGTCGGTGGGCGGGCCGCCATTGTGACTGCCATTCGCCATCATGGTAATGGTGGTCTCTTGTAAACGGCTGCAAACAGTGAAGGGTTTGCGCATGTAAAGCGGTTGAAATTCAAAAACATGTTTTTAAACATATCCATGAAATGTAGTCAGTTAAGCGCCCTAAGGTGCCTCGCTAAGGTAATGCCAACAGTAAATTACAGAAAATAATCGAATGCTTGCTGTGCAAAAATGCAAAGTTTATTTGGTTCTATGGACTATTGATTTCTACTTCGACAAATAGAACCACTTGTGCATAGTTTCAAAATCAGTGGCCTTCGGTTTTTTTTGCCATTTTAAGCTACCCATAGGACCCTATACAGTCGGTTCTACGTTACGGGAACGACCTGGGTTTATTCCCGGCCAAGAACTGCCACTTCAGCAACATTTTTCAAAAATTGTAGAATGTTTTAGGATGGCTTTGGGCTTGGTAGATATCTGGTTTGATGCTGCTAAGCCTTTTGTGTTCATTAGAGAGGCGCGACGTTACACTGCTGCAGTTACGAGAGAAAAAAACGCGAACAAGAATGAAAGAAGTAGAAATTACACTAACAATACATGTATAAATGGCACAAGGGTGACGTCACGCACACAGCGATTCTGTCAAATGTGCTGAGAGCGGCATGGCGGTACGAGATGGGCGCTCCACCTTCGTCTTTTGGACCTTTGTATGTAATGTGCAATATTCCATGCTATCAGTTTTGAGTTTTAAGGGAACATTAACTGCTATTATTTGACTTCCCGATATACAATAAAAAAAGCCAGATCCATACTCAGTGAAAAAACACTCGTGTTATTATTATTTTAAAAATTTTCAATATTATAAACAAAGCTTTAAGAAATGCAAACTGAATTTTGTAGTTTTCTTTTGTTGGAACTTATTTTGGAATTAGTATACTCGTATGCGTTGAAATGTCATGACGAAGGCTTCCAGCGAATATTCAAATAGTCCGATTTTCGTAACACACAAGAATTTCTTGTGTTGCGATGTCATATCGATATTGACATGATAATTGTAAAACGATATACACTGGAATACTTGAACCGCTCTATTGTATCCTGTTTTTTTTATAGCGGGTGTTTTTCAGCTGCACGATATCGATAACTATCGTCTGATAGTTGAAAATGGCAAAGTGTGTTGACCTTTCCGCTCAGTAATAACGTAGACAGACGGGATTACCGACGCAGTTAATTCTGATTAAAATTGAGTGTGACAGATGATTGTAACGCGGATTAGTGAATAGCTGATTTGTTTATTGGATAGTTTTGTTGGTAAAGGATGGATCTCAGGCAACAAATGTGGGTATTAGCTGCCCTGACATTAAAAAATAATTATTTATTTAAAAAAATCTTAACTTGCTATTTCTCAAACTGCGCCGAAATATCAACACAATTAATGTAATTTATGTATGTACGTGTTAGTGTAAAGTAACATTGAATTCAGTTTTTCTTGTGCTTCTCTTTTAAAGTTTGATTATTTTCCATTCACAATACAAATTAACACCATCGATTTTGGGCAATGTTGCCATCGAAAATCCCCCTAATCCGCTTAAAAATGTGGAAATTTACTTTGAAAAAAAAGGAATCTATTCGCGAAATTCATAGAGCAAAGTGTTCAACACTGTTCAACTGTTCAAAGGCGCAGAAATATCGCTTCTTGTAGTTCTTAACTTGCTGGCCTTTGTTCTTCGACTACGTGGAAAATTTTACGTTAGGATTTTGGTTTACGTGCCTATAAAATACAGCTCGTGCAAGAATTGAAGCTAAATAACCATTGTTTGCTTCGCATTTTTCACTCGTTTAGATTTATTATTCAGATTTATTGCGAAAAGCAGTCAACAATTGGACTGATCGAATGGACCATACACCAGATACGCGGCGGACATGGGCGGCATATCATATTCAAAACATAAATGCCATAAAATGAACTACCTGATTATAATAAAAGAAATCATCCCAACCATATTTCTGTTTTATCATTTTAAGTTCTCAAGCTTTTCAAAAAACACCCGATATGTATAAATTTATATAACAGTACTTTATCAGGCAAAGGAAAATTATGCGAAACAATCCTCAATTTTTAATTCTTCACACATTTTCAAATAAAAAGAATACGCCAAATACCTTCTGAATGACTTCTGCCTCAAATTGAAAAAACAAAATGGTGCATCCAATTTCTTTTTAATTCATAGGATTAATTTGATTCTCGTTAGTCGAGGGTTTTTGCGATTAATGAATACGAATATGAAGTAATAATTTCAGAATATGGTGTAATCAATCGAATAAGCTGTTTTTGCTTTCTTACTTTTCAACATTGACATGCACTGATTGATCTTTATTTCTAATGGCATACTTTAGCGACTCATCTAAGATTGTTTTAAAAAGTGAGAAAAATTCAAGCAGTAGTTTTACAGAAATTTTTCTTGATGATGGCAAAGCGATGTGTTAAGTATTTAGTTAATTACTTTACTGTTGGTAGGAGTTTGTCTAGTAAAACTATAAAAATACTTATATAAAACTAGAAGTAAAACACTGCCCATTCACCAAAAATAGGATTGGTTACAATTATTGGGAATGGCACAGCAAGCATTCGACGAATGTAATTTTATATTAAATTTACTTAAGGTGGGGTACCCTGCAACATTAAACAGCTATGGGACTTAACTACAATATTTTTTGGGCATGTTTTGGGTAGTGCTTTACTTGCAACAAATAAAAAAGTGCAAAGTCTCAGCTGCCCTTCTCTGCTGCCTTCAAATGATAGTTACACGAAAACTATATAAAGTTCGATTACTGCCTTTTACTGCAGGATAATCGTTTAAATCACTCACCTTCGTGTGGTACTATGATGGTGGCACGTTGAACGTCGAGTTGAAGAATAATAGCGCTTTGATGCGGTACTAGTGAGCGATGCATCACGATGCATGCAGAGGGTATCGTTGTGTGGGTGTCGTTTTTTGTGTCGTACGCCGGACCCTTGACAAAACAAGTATCTGGAAAAAAGATGAAATGTGCAAAGGAACAGCGAAAAAAGTATTGCATAAAAACCGAAATCAAACAAAAAGTCTCAAAAAAGGTTTGTAAAAAAAAATATATGCAGTCCAAAGTTTTTTATCCTATAAGGCACTAGAGGAATATGCAGACGAGTAGTGCGCCAAAGTGTAGGCAACGGTTTTGCAATGTTGGCAAGTATATGAAGTAGGTTTCAGATAAAACTATAGGCCCTTTCATACGTAAGACAGTAGAAGAAGCCTAACAAAAGAGACCTGGGTCTTTAGGGGCGCCTCTGTGGCTTTGGCGCGTTGGAAGGGGCCACGGTATTGTATGACAGGAATTCGAGTAGACATAGGACTGGTCTTATAGTATCATCCCATCTCACTGTGACGAGTCTTGAGCAATTTCGTTGCCAAGACCTGAGTTTCAGTGTGGCGAGGAGGCACAAATGCCATTGCCCTCTAGAAACCCCGAAAAAGAGACTGGAAGGAGTTTAAGGGGGAATTGCGGGGCTTTTACCTGACGCCACCAAGACTTCGGAAAGAACAATCCATTGATGGGGGTTGTTGCGAAACTCAACACTGCCTTAACTGAATGCTTTGAGTCAGTCTGTCTAACTCGACCTCTCCTTGACCGGACTCCCGATTCTTGGTGGAATCGAGGGGTCCAGATGTTGAGGCGTTAGTCGAGAAAATTCTAAGTCGGGTCTTTAAGACTAATCTTGCTGAGGACTGGGAGCGATAACGTCATATTTAGAAGAACTACGAGAAGTTTATTAGGAAATCGAAAATAGTTTCTTATAAGGACTTCTGCAGCGGTATTGATTCTCTGAGTGACACAGCGAAACTGGGGAGGATCCTGAAAAGGGATCCAACTGCCAAGTTGGGGTAACTTAGGAAATTTGATGGCTCCTTCACGGAGAGGCAAAGCGAGACGCTTAGCTTGCTGATGGAATCTCACTTTCCAAGGAATCAGATTAATGTTGGCCAACGTTGGGCCAGTTGGCCCTTATTGAAAGAGGCTGTTGTTGTTAAGTTGCCCCGCAAGCGCTGTTTTCGCATTTTCACGGATGGCTCCAGGACTAAGCACGGTTTGGGCTCTGGTGCCTACGTGGAATCCAGCGGGACAAAACTACACTTTGCTCTGTATTTCAAGCGGAGGTGTATGCTATTCAAGAAGCAATGAACTTTGTTGTGGAAAACAGATGGAGAGGCAAACCTGTATGTATATCCAGGGACAGCAAAGATATGCTCATGCCGTTAGACAGCCCTCCAACCACTTCAAGGGTAGTTGAGTCCTGTAAACCTGATGTTAGCATGGGTTTCGGGACATGTGAGTAACGAGATTTATGACTCAAATGGATGGGCTTTGAAGCCAACTTCTTTGTCTTGGAACCCGTTCTGCCACTCCCTTCTGCAGCCATCAAAGCCACGATTAGTAAACAGTAATTCGCGCTTAGCTTAATAAGTTTTATGTGTCAAGTTCAAATGGCATCAATTTTTAATGATTTCCCTGTCCCGTAATCGGTGCTCCCGGAGTAATGTTTTGTATAGACAGAAGTTAAGCTGAGGTAAATGAAGTAAATATAAGAATATGGGGGAAACATTTTTTTCTTGATGCTATCCCTCTCTTATTTTTGCTCTATGGTTAAAAAAGTAGAAACATATTTAATATTTTTTAATTAATATAATATTTACCCGACCCGTCAACGCTTTAAAAATTAACCTTAAATTCCCATGGGAATTTCGTAAATTTGGTATAAGAAAGCTTGCAGATAGGTATTATTTAATCTGCTCCTTTCATTTCCCTTCATAAATGTCCAAAAAATATTATACGCTATGAATGAATTATTTTTTGCGAATGGCTTCACTGAAACTATGCTAACAATCAGATAAGGCATATTATCAATTTTATATTTACTATAATTTGGCTTTCTGGCAGAAAAACTATTAGCGGATCTTTGATTTTTTTAGTTTTGAGCAACTATGGTGCAATTTTTTTTAGTCTTTGTTCAACTTTTGCACGATATTCGCTCCGTTGTAATGGTCGGTTGTTTCGAGTCATAAAAATGGATCCAAGTGCCTTTTGAAAACCATGATGCGTTTCATGAATGTGTCGTATCTTTACATTTAATTGTGAACGTTACGGTTTTTCAGAGAAATTTAATGTGACAAAATGTGTCAGCTCCATAAATAATCTTTCAAAAATTCTTTATATTAACCCACACTTTATGCCAACAATAGTGATAGTGGTAGTGATAATGGTCTATCAACTATTTTTGAGCACCAAATCCTTGATTTTCTTGCCGTCGATAAATTGAGCTAAGTATTTGGACGATTGGAAACCACATTTTTTCAGTGCTTTCTCTACCTTCACTTTTTCATTTTCTCACAATTGCAATGTACTCGTATATACATATATAGGTCGATTTTTATTCTTTATTTTTATATTATCTCCTAATTCAGTCAAAATCTGCTCTCTTTAAATTCGTAAATATCTTATTTTTCTTATCGAAAATCTTTGCTTTGTTTATTTGTCTTTTTGCTATCAAATTGTTATTCTTTGCAACTTCCTTACCCCGTTTGGGCAGGAGATGCCTGTTTGTTATGCGTCTGCATTGTAGTGAATAAACAAATACCTATTGAAATGCTTGCGGAAGGCGCCACTAACAAAATACAAAGCCACCGGATTAGCGCAGCTATTGGCAAAGGATAAGCAAAAGCCGACGATGCGCAAGACGTGCCAAAAGGAGTTGTAGTCATCCTGGGCGGTTGGCCTTGCAAAGAGGAAGAAAAGGAATAAAAGAAATCAAAGAAAAGTGTTAATCAAAATTAGATATGAATAAATGATATTACATAATAAAATACTGTATTTTAAGAATTTTCTACGGACCAATAAATTATAGGCGAATATTACGTTTTTTTAGATGTGTAGCTTAATACGAGTTGGATTTCTACTAGGTGCAATACATTTCTTATTTTACAGAGTGCACCTTGCATAGGTAAAAGTGATGCAGGAAACATTTTGTATGCATGTGAAACAAAAAAGTTTATATGGTAAAATTGCATAGTCAGTTCTTCATTTTCTCATCAGTTAAATATATAAGATTTCAAAGGACGAAATTTTCAATAAAATGGATATTGAGCGAAAGTGGATCCAGCTATTAAAAAAATCGTTTTTACTCTCAACTTTGCTCTTCTTTCTATTCTATAAAATCGTTAATAAATATTTTAATTTTTTTCCTATTAAATCATCTTCGTCCTCGACATGGTTGGGTCGGCCCTCCTCGTACGCAATCTTCACGTTACTCGTCCATGGATTGTCTATTCGTTGACTTCGCTTGCTGCATATCGTTTTTAATAGTGCTTAGCCTGGGCTTAAAGTCTTACCTATTTCTTTGTGGCATGCTGTTCCCCAGTCTTCTCATTATGCGCCCAAACCAGCGCAAGCGATTTTCTATAAATTTCTCAATTATTGGAGCCACATGATATCTACCTCTGATGTGTTTATTGCTTATCTTATCCCGATGCCCATTGACGTATTCTCATTTCCGCCACATGGATTCTTTGTTCCTGTTTAGCACACAACGGCCAGTATTCTAGGGTATACATCATTGCAGGTCTAACCACAGCTTTATAAATTTTACTTTTCAACTTTATTGACAGTTTTTAGCACACAAGACTTCTGATACTGCGTACTTCGGCGGGCTCCTCCTCCCATTTGTGCAGTACGTCTTGGTGTTGTGCCACAAATGGGGGACCTACAGATTCAAGCTGACTCCGAACGGCAGATATTCTTTATGAGGATCTTTTTCATGGCAGAAATACACTCGGGGTGACCACTGTTAGAACAAACTTTTTTTATCATTTCGTGTCATAAAGTGCACGCAAGGGATATATAGTATATAAAATCTATATTTGTCCTGGCGAAAAGAAAAAACATTTTGCTCTTACGTTTTAATGAAATAGCTAGAAGAACCAAGATCAGGTATATATATATGTATTAAAAGGTTTTCCAATAAGAGGTGTTATTACCGTAAAGGATCAATGGTTTCGTTGCTTATGTGGCACGTAGCGCCGTCTTGTTGAAAATTAACGTTGTTCAGATCAATACCATCCAACTCCGGTCATAAAATAGCGTTAAACATCTCTCGAGAGCGCGATCCAACCACCGTAACTGTTGCTCCAGCTTCATTGTCGAAAAAGTAAGGTCCAATGACTTCGTCCGACCATAAACCGCACCAAAGAGTCACACGTTGAGGATAGAGAGGCTTTTCAACAATAACTCTTGGATTTTCTGAGCCCTAGATCAACAATTTTGTTTGTTGACGAAGCCACCGAGGTGGAAATGGGCCTCATCACTCAAGATGATTTTGCGATGGAGTTCCAGATCATTTTCGAGCATTTCAATGACCCAATCAGCAAAGACCCGACGTTGTTGATGATCCGCCGGCTTGAACTCTTGTGTTAACTGGACTTTATAAGCCTTAAGACCCAAATCTTTGTGGAAAATACGGTGTAATGACGTTTGTGGAATGCCTAATTCCAAAGAACGATGAGGAATGGATAAACCTTGGTTTTCTTCAACACTTTCGGCTACAACAGCAATATTTTCGGCTGTTCTTGAGCGACGTACACGGGTTTTATTCTTCACATCACTAACTTGTCCCAACAGCTCGAATTTGTTTACCAATTTCTGTATTGCGGTCCGACAAGGTGCTTCACGATGACCCAAAAATGTTCGAGTTTTACGAACCGTTTCTGCCAAAATTTTCACCATTTTTTTACCGAATTTTAATAATTTCAATGCGTTGTTTAAGCGTGTATCGTTCCATTTTTATGAATGGCGTAGTTTATACTTGTCAATCATATCAAAGAATGACAGCTTCAAAAGTGACATCTACCGAAATAGCGGGCTATTCAAAATAATACCTGTTATTGGAAAACCTTTTATATATTTTTTCCAAAATAATTTATTAGGAAATTTAAAGGTTATTCAAAGATACATTCTTCAAAAAATATTATTGTAACATTACACAGCCCTGCGAGGATGAGTTTCTAGAATGGCTGAACTTGTTTCTTGTAGTTTTTTATGCGCTGAAAACGAATCTGACCTTCAAAATGCTCCATCACGTCAGGATTTTTGGTAAATGAAGCCTAAAAGGTCAAAAAATGGCCATTTTAGCCATTTTTGATAATTTTTTTGGGATAGAAAATTTTTTTTTCAATTTTCGACGAAAAGGTTGCATAGTACAACTCTTTAGCTTTAAAACCCATTTTTTTAAATTATTGTACGATTTTTTAAAAAAAAGTTATGACATTTTGAAATTAACAGTTTCAGTTACGTATACGTTGGGTATAACGTCATCAAAAATGGCTAAAATGGCCATTTTTTGACCTTTTAGGCTTCATTTACCAAAAATCCTGACGTGATGGAGCATTTTGAAAGTCAGATTCGTTTTCAGCGCATAAAAAACTACAAGAAACAAGTACAGCCATTCTAGAAACTGAAAAAAGTTAAATTTCGCAGGCCTGTGTTATTAGTCCTGGCGAAGAGTAAGGAAACATTTTTTTCGATATCTGGATATATCCTTTTTGTTCTGAATACGGAGATTATTAATATAGTAAAGTGAGAGTAAAAGCATATAAGACTAATATTTTTAATTTAGTTCTTTTATACTTTAAAATCCTTTATAAAAATATATTGATGGGAAGCGACTAAACTGAACATCCAGCATTCATACAAGGTGGCTCAAAATGAATCACCCTATCGGAAGATTTATAATTTTGACAAATAGCTTCGTAGTTCAATAATATTTGACACTTGTGACCTAGGCAGTTGCAGTATTCAAACAGACAAGCCATGGAGCACGTAAAAGTAAAAAAAAAAAAACGAATTCCATCACGCAAAATTTTTGTTTATTTAGTAAAGAAGTTATTTAAAACCAAATTAGAGACTAAGTTTGCGCCACTTTATATATAAAATTTATAGTTTTACATGGAATATGCAATTTTATACATAATAAGTTGACTTTCGTCTTGTTATTAGAACTTTCTCTATACTTACCAATAGTAGAACCAAATCATGAAGAAGTGGTAGGGCAAAAAGCAAATCCCGAATATAAGCACGAATGCAAGCACCGTCACAGCCACCTTTCGACGTGCGCGCACCTGTAACGATTCGAAATGCCGCTATAAAATATGTATAGTATGTACGTAAATAAAATATAAAACTTCATCAACATAAAACTGAATGAAGCAAAGCGAAGAACACTAATTTCGAAGGCGAAGTTTTCATACGCAATCTCATTTTTAATAGACTAAAATACAAGGTGACCTAATTAAACCGCAACCAATTTTAAAAAGATGTATGTACATATGTAAGTATGTTATCTATCGAGGTGGTGGTAAAGCGGCAACTGTATTAAGCGGATTGATATCTGATTTCCTTGCTTGTCAGCGCATTTCGCCATATAAAAATTCAAACGCAATGGTCCGTATAATTGCACACTGTATTTGAGCGCAAGAGAAAAGTAGGAGCTCTCAAATAACCGAAATTGAACGAATCTCTTATGTTTTGCGCATCTAAAGTCCGCATAGCGAGACAGGAGGCAGTATCGAGTATTTTAAGATGGTGGAAGTGGAAAAAACTGATTCTGCACTGAATTTGGGCTTGCCATTTGAAGTCGGTTTATTTTTACTTTACTTGATTATAGTACACCGAAAAATTAGGGAGACTTTTCGGCAATTAGTTTATAATGAAAATAAAAATTTGGACTTTAACGCTTTGTTAGAGGTTAATTTTGTTTTAATATCTGCATCTTAGAAATTAAAGTCTTAAAATATGTATGCACTCTAATTTTTTTTCCTTATTTACTCCACTCGGCGGCACAGGACCTCGACAAAGCTCAGTCTTGCGTTTGTTCCGTAATCTATTTGATTTCTGACAGGGTAGGTGATTAGTCTGCCGCTACCAGTCCTAAGTAGTGAGAATGCTCACCTGTCCTTGCTTAGGAACAACACCTTCTTACTGCTTGAAGTAATATCTAGGTATTGATAAATTAAATTGAGTTTTCCGAAGACGAATAAGAAACACGATGTGCGATACTCAACGTTTAATTTTGAATAATAGAAATAGAGATGAAATATTTACCAGAGATGTGATTAACTGACATACGCATTGTTACATTTTTAGGGTTGATATTCAAAGTATCATATTTCAACAGGTATAAAAAGCTCCGATTTGCAGGATTTTACATTTAAGCTAATTTCTGCAGAATTATTTTTTTCCAATGAATTGCATAAACTTCTTGAATAAATGAAATAAACAAAAAAAAAGATTAAAATATATAGAATAATAAATAAACATTTTCTGTTTTTTTTAACCTGATTGTAGTGAGTGCTTGTGGTAATGCTACAGTTCGAGGACGGGGATGGTTCTGTAATCTGTCTTTATATCTTTCACTGAACTTTTTAATTCCATCTTTCACGGGGCATATTTTTAAATCCCTATGAATAGTAAAGTCTGATATATATATACTAAGGAGCTTAGGTTATTGGCGTTGGAGTTATGATAGAAATTTTTATTTATTATATTTATTTATTTATTCTGAAATCAATAAACAATTGTTTTTACTCCTTACTGCAAAAGTATATTTAACAAAAACAAAAAAAAATCGTTAAAATACAATTATTCTAACTGACTGGCGAAATCATCGGCACTTATTTCTTTCGAAATGAGGAAGGAGTTTCCGCGATGGTGAATGGTGAGCGCTATTGATCGAGTCAATATTTAATGTAATCACGCTAGATCAATTACAACTTGTAAAGAGTGGTTTCGACGCTTCCAAAGTGCCAATTTCAACATGAGTGATAAATATCGTGAAGGGACAGCGAAAAAATTCGAAGATGCTCAACTTCAATAATTATTAGATGATGACGCTTGTTGAACCCTTGATGATATGGCCAAAGAGTTGAATGTTGACAGATCAACAGTTGGTAAACGTTTGCAGAGACATTTGGTGACGAGTGAGATGCTTCTTGAACGGCGGAAAAGAAAAGGTTTTCTGCATCGCATCGTCACTGTCGATGAAAAATGTATCTATTATGATGACCCTATGTGTCGAAAATGTTGGAGCCTGCCAGGTCCATCGACAGCGAAAAAAAATATTCATACTTCAAAGGTTATGTTGTGCATCTGGCGGAATCAGAAGGGTGTCATCTATTAGAACTCCTTAAACCATCTGAAACCATCACTGGCGATCGTTACCGGCTGCAGCTAATGCGTTTGAATCGAGTTCTCAAAGAAAACGGCCGGAATAGGACGGTAGGACGGTAGACATGACAAACTGATTTTGCTGCTTGACAACGCCTGGCCACATGTTGTTAAATGGATCAAGTCAAAAGAACTTGAATTTTTCGTCAGAGGAATCCGTATGCCACCTAAGAGATGGAGTAAAGTTGTAGCTTCCAATGGCACATACTTCCCATAATATCATATATTATTTAATTGTTTAAATAATTCGTAACTTTGACTAGGAAAGGATGGAGACTTATTCCCATACCCAATATTTTCCCACAAACGCGCTCAGACCGTTTTGAAAAACAATAAAACCGTTTTCAACCACGGATGTTATTTTCTCCATTGTT